>JBBMKA010059019.1:0-17811 GCA_037833695.1 Sechiopsis laciniata
AGGGAGTTTGCATTAAAGAAAGATTTAAATTATTCTTTTCCTACAATTTCTTTTTGATTGATTCCAAAAGGGGGAGAATTAATAAGAAAAATGAAAACATATTGTCATTAATTAGTGTGTTGATTATGCATGTAGTTCATATCTTACATTACATACTACTTTATATCTTATTTTTCTTGGCTAGTTTGTCATCATAAAAAATGGGAAGACTGTTAGCTTTTTTGTCACAGTCTCAAATTAATTAATTTTAATTAATTAATTAATGTTTTGATGATAATAAACTCAAATTTTAACTACTGATATTCTGGAGTTTTTAAGTGTTAATTATGTAGAGTTTGAAGAGACAATTCCAATGCATTTTGAATTGTGGAAATCGGAGTTAAAATGAAGAAGATATAAACAAATGAAGATTTGAAGAAAAATCGCCTATGAAAAAAAAACGAGATTTCATTTTCAAATTGTTTCCTTTTGAACAAAAATTCTTCCCATCTTATCTTCATTCAATCCTAGCCATATACTACATTTTTCCAGAATCCAATAGCCATCATTCATCATATCTTCATCAAATCTAGTCTGTCGATCATTTTGCCCTACATCCAACGGACACCTTTCATCTTCTCCCTATTAAATCCATAGTCTCCATAACAAAAATTAGACTGCAACTATCATATTCAAAATAGCTCCTAAAAGGTTTTTTTTTTGCTTCACATGTTCTTGAATCGGCGTATTGCAAATTTTGTGAAGAAGTTGTCATCGCTCAAATTGCGTACTTTGCCTACGAGAGGTACTTAATTTTTATTTGAGATTTGTATTAAGGTGTGGGTACACCTTGAGTTGTGAGAAAATGAAATTGGTTTAATCCTGAACCAGTGAAAAGGATTTGAGTTTTCTTTAGCCTAAGAAAAAAAGGGTTGGAGTGGTTTAATCCTGAACCCGATAAAAGGATTGGGGTTTCTCTTTAGCCTAGGAAAAAGTGGGTCGTGTAGGTTTGGTTCTCACCCCAAGAGAATCATCTAGTAAAAAACCCAAAGAGAAGCCTTGGGGGAGTGGAGTAGGATTTCCGAACCACTATAAATTTTAGAATCTTTCTCTCTTCCCTTAACTTTTATTTTTCATAATTTCATTTCTCGCATATTAAATTGAGTGATGGGTGATTTTATGTAACGGCCCGGGTTTTCGTTCCGATTCTCCAGATATGATTTTCAGTTGTTTCGGTTGTTTCGTTGGGCCGTTATTGCTTTTTAAATCTTGAGGGGCATTTTGGTAATTTTATCCCTAGGATTGGTTTGCTAATTTATTCAGCTTTAGGGTCGTTCTTGCATTTTCTAAGTATAGGGTTGTTTTTTAATGATTTTAGGTACTTGGGGTTAGTTTTGCATTTTTAAGGAAAAATGGATTGATTTGGTTAAAGAAAATAAAAGAAAAAAGATAGGATTTTGATCGTATTAGCACAGAGAGGAAGGCCAGAGAAGAGTCATCGATCCCCCTCCCCATCTTATTATTCTTCTTCTTCTTGATCGATCGTAGCCGCAACTACCATTGAATTCCTTCTCTTCTCCTTCCTTCTCCACCTCACGGACCACCGAGACCAGCCATTCCGAGCTCTGCAGCCGCACGCCCACGCTCACGCAGCAGCATCGCCCAGCCCGCCTCCTCAATCGCAGCCTCGCCCAGCCGTACACCCTATCGTAGCCTCGCCAGCCGATCAATCCTCGTCATTCCATCCTGATCTACTGCACACATGCCTCAGCTTGCGATTCATCCCGCGTCGATCACCCAGCCGCTCACCCCCGCACGCCCCTGCCGCACGGCCACACCGTGCCAGCCCTGTCACTCGTGCAGCTGTGTCATGACTTCGCTGCTGCACCACCTTACTTCACGCGTGCCATCGTCCAAGCAGCCATTTTGCCAAGCTTTGCCGTGCCCTCGTTCAGGTTCGTGGGTGAGTCTTGTTTCCCTGTATTCACTGTTAATTTTAGTTGGTTGTTTAGATATTCATTAATTTAGTTCTTATGTTGTTTAGGTGTAAGTTATACGTGGTTGGTTTCTGCAGCTCAAGGAGCATTTATTGTCGGTTTGTTATTACTTTTCAGGTAAGGGTTCCTTGTCGTGGGTTGTGTGGACCTTGCGTGATTTCTACTAATTGTATGCTTTGCCTGCTTGCTTTACACTTTTACGAGCATGTATTAGTGGATAGGTTCTTGTGGTATTTGGCTTGTATTGACTACACATATTATTTTTGTTATGTTAGAACTTCGTGAATAATCTATTAGGGCATGGCATGTAGAACGAAAATAAATTGAGATTGTAGTATCCTGTTAGGATATCTTATGCATGTTCATTGACCGTTGGTTGCTGTTTAGAATTAGTCCGTTCACTGTTAGATAAAGTTTGTCTAGTTGTCATCATCTAAAGGTTGTGAGTGGACACGACGTATGTTGTCCCTATAAGTCGGGACCAGTGAGGATTGATTTTCCTGCCCTTGGCAGTTGAGTGTTGACTAGTTACCACCCCGACATAAGCCTTATCTGTGGCCTGCTAGAGTAGGGTCATTTCCTTGGTGTAAGCCTACCTTGGAACGACTTTTAGCTTCAGGCGTTGGTGTTAACAGGCTGCCACAGTTGGGTGCTGAGGGCCTCCCACTGGTTGTGGATCAGTGGACACCTTTCCGAGTCTTAGGCATGCGTACCTAGACCGGCTTAGTTTATGTAGGCCTACATATGCCCTGATTTGCAGCAGCATGCGTGAGTGTCGTCAGTACACCATCCTTGTCCAGTTTAGAGCCAGATGTTTGGGTTCTCTCCCAAGTGTCCAGGATCAGTTAGAGAGCTGATCACTTAGCCGAGAGTTAGAGACTCTCGAGATGACTCATGTTATGTTTCGATTGGTAATCTGTATTGCATGTATGCTAGGATGCTAGATGATGTGGCTTTTATATATTGTACCCCAACTGGAGATTCTTACTGAGTGCCTTCGTACTCACCCTTATTTCTGTGGTTTTCCACCACGTAACTTGAGATAGCACTGGGACGACTAGAGGAGGAGCTGATGGATCATGGGAGTCCGTTGCATTATCTTTCTTACTTGTTTTATTGATTCAGCATGTTAGCTAGTTTTGGTTTTACTTTCGAACTGTTTTTAATAATCTCTGGCCAGAGGCTCAAACTATGTTTAAAGTTATTTTGTGGGGGAACTATGTTTCTGTTTAAATAAATGAAGTCTTTCGGTTCTCAGTTGTTTTCTGTTTATAACGGTATTTGAACCATGCATGCTGAATAAGAACCAGGTTTAGGATTATTTTTTTAAATTCGGGTTCTTACATTTTAGATAAAAAAAACTTTATATCACAAATATTATTTTTAAAGATCTAAAAAGTTGGCGAACCCTATCCACCCCCCTCTAGTATTGCCTTTCGATCCTACAATTGTTGAATTCTCGAGTGTCGAATCAGAAGTTGACCACATGAAAAGGCTCGGTGGAACTTTGTTCAAGGGGAGAATTGTTGGGATGCAAACAAAGTATCCCACATTGGTTAGATGAGGGGAAGATCTTGGGTACATAAGTGATGACAACCATCTCCATTAATATGAGGCATTTTGGGGGAAACCTAAAAATAAAGCCATGAGGGTCTAGGCCCAAAGTGAACAATATCATATCAATGTGGAGATTCGAAAAGAGTTTTCATCCTTATCAATTGGCATCAGAGCCATGCCCTAAACATAACCATGTCAATAAACACTCTAGTATAGGACAAAGACGTTTGGAGCTCAAAAACAAAAATTTGTAGTAGCTCTATCAGATTTATGGTGTACTCTCAGGAGAAGAAGAGTTTGGTCTAGATGTGAGCTAGATAAATTGACTAGCGGTGTACTCTCAGGAGAAGAGGAGTTAGTCGGATACAATAGTCGTTGCAGAAATCCAGTCTATCTACATCTAGACGGATTGACTATTTAAGGGGAGGCTCGGTCTTTTTTCGAGGGGGGGTTGAATTCTCGGGTGTCAAATCAGAAGTTGACCCCACGGAGAGGTCGGTGGAACTTTGTTCGAGGGGAGAATTGTTGGGATGCAAAAAAAGTATACCACATTGGTTAGATGAGGGGAAGATCATGGGTATATAAGTGATGACAACCATCTCCATTAATATAAGGCTTTTTGGGGAAGCCTAAAAATAAAGCCATGAGGGCTAGGCCCAAAGTGGACAATATCGTATCAATGTGGAGATTCGAAAAGGGTTGTCATCTTTATCAGTAGGCAATGCAAAAAAACAAAAGCAGAAATCCTCGAGCAATTTGAGAACCTAACTATATGTTTATGACAGAATGTTTTAGAAAAATTTAGAATGATTTAGTGGTTGAATAATTTATTTCGGAGTCATAGGAATTAATTTTACGAATATTTAATTTGTCAGCCTAGAAAGGAAAAAGTTAGTGTCAATGAAGGAAGTAAGGCTAGCAAATTCAACACTCTAAAAACCAAAATTTTGTGACAGAAATTTCTTAATGCGTGGAATATAAAGCGTAGGGCACTGCTAGATTCTCCTCATTTACTATGATCATGCATATAAGATTATAAAAATTATCTTTCATCAATATTACATGTCTAGCATTGCTTGGGACGAGCAATAGTTCAAGTTTTAGGGTTTGATAACTCTAAATAATAGAGTTATTTAGGCCTTAGATCTAGTACATTTTGGCTATTTGTACATTGAATAGATGAGATCTAAGTTAAAATGATATTAGAATTAAAGATATTTGTATAAATTATGCATGAAGAGTCTAAAGAGCTTTAAAGATAAAACTAGGATAGATTGAGGACTTTTTGTCTAAATATAGACAATGTCCGACACTTTGAGTACTTACATGCCAAAAGCTCAAGTCGGAGTGATATATTGCTTTTTTATGTAGGACTTAGGAGCGCTTTACTTAGGATGCTAGAATGCCAAGTCAAATGCTTCAGAGGATACTACCCAAGAATATCTTTTGCGGCAGAATCATGGAAATAAAGGAAGATCTCTTATCTTGCCACAAAGATAAAGAAAAAATCTGAAACGTCTTCTAAAAATCAAACTTAGGCTACAAGAAAGAAAGACACCTATAAATACGTGAAGGATCGATGATCAAACTCGTGCTGGTTTGTTAGAATTTTTTTTATGATGAATTGTGAGGTTTCCAAGTGGCATCGATTAAACCCTAGACCTCCTAGAGCCCGAGCAAGATAGAACCAAGGTGTTTGTTGAAGTCTACAGATCGTAAGTGACAAAAAATCAGTTCTTCAGTAGCCCATTTTAATTCGTTTTCTTTAGTACTTTCGTAGATAGGATTTCCCTTTAGTACTTATTTTGAATTTTTAGAAATAGGTTGTAACGCAAACAGATGGATTTCTATGCAAGCTAGTTTGTCTTTATCTCTTTATCGGTTTCCACATTCTCATGCACATTTATTTTTTAATCAAGACGCATACTAAGCAAAGGTAATAAAACGAGTAGTAATTAATATTAGTTTTCGATAAAGGAGTTGGTATTTACGGTGGTTATTTTAACTAGTAAAGGTCGCCTGGCTGTCATAACCCTCCATTTAAGTGGGTTCTTTAAAGTTAATAAATGGTTAAATGGAAAGAAAATGGTGGAATTTGTGGGTTTTGTTGTTTTTTAAAAGCAAAGGGCAAACTGGTCTTTCTTCCTCTTTTATTTAAATGCTTTTGTGGATTCCTAGGGATGCGAGTTACTGTTCATCCTCGAACCCTGCGCCGTCTCTCTCTCTTTCACTCATTTTTCGACCAGCAGTGCCTTCGCCTGAAACTTCCCGTCCTCGTCGTATAGCTGAGCAACAGCCAAGCGTTGCTTAGCTCTTCGTCTTCAAGGTTTGGTCGTTGTTTGCGTGGGTCAACCCTCCGGGTGTGATTTCTTTTCGTGGGTCCATATTCGGCAGCTTCATCTCAAAACTCCTTCGCTGGCGTGTGCATGCATTCGACGTCGAGTTTTCATTCAAGCAGCGTGGGAGAGGGTTCTTCTCGTCGCGGGTTCAAGATCGTGAAGCGTGGGTTGAGTTTTGTGGGTTTTCCAGAGCCGTAGCTAGCATCATGGCAACTCGTCGTCGCCGCCGAAATGTGGTGAGGTAAGTTCTCCCTCTCTCTTGTCTTTTTCTCTCTTGTTTGAGTTAGATTGGGAAAGAGTTGTTAAATGAAGGAGAAGATGGGTGCTTAGCAATTGGGTTTTGTTATTTAAGTTTGGTTAAGGCAATTCTAAGGTGGAATAGAGGCTGTTTGTTTGGGTTTAAATTTATTTAGGTGGTGGATTGGGCTTGTTTGGCTAAAAGGATTCTAGCTAGTTAGATAAAGGTTTTTGGGTTGTTTGTTTTAGGTTCAAACTCATCTAATTATGGAGTAAGGACTGTTTGGCTGTTGGTTTATGAATATTCAAGATTTGAACAAGAAAAGTTTGGTTAGGTGTTTAGGGAGTGTTTGGTTTAAAACTTTTGTGTTGACCAGATTTGACCCGAGCTATTTCTCGTTCTTCGAGCAGAGTCTGAGAGGCACGTCGGGTCACATTTTTTGATGTTTTTCACTGTTTACTAAATTCGACATTCTGGATCCGTTTTTTATGGCCTGAGGTGCTAGTTTTGACCGATTTGTTTGTTTCAGGGCTTGAAGTTGTGTTTGGCCATTTGGGAGCTTCCAGTGGATTCTAGAGTGTTGTTTGGGAGATTCAAATGAGGTAATGGACCCTTTACCCCTTTCTCAAGGACCTGTGGTTAATACATGTGTCGATTTACTTGCATTAGTTGATTTGTCTGGCTGTATCATGACCATGTGCATTGTATGTTGCATTTGATTGCATCAAGAGCATATACATTTCGTGTTTGTCTCTTGTATAACTAGTGATGCATGAATCATGTGTCTACCTGATATGGTCGAGTTGCATGTGGTTGAATGATTGTCCTGATATGGACTTGCATGATTGTTCTGATATTGACTTGCATGTGTTTGATGCACGGCTTGATGCCTCATTTGGACCCAAACGATTCATGGAGACTGGATAGAAGAGACTAGTAGGTGGGCGTGGACGATAATATTTGGACTCACACCCCAGCTTGAGGTGATACTCTGTCGCTCGGTAAGACTTCCGTAGATTGTCGGTCGACCAGGCTCACGACCCTGAATGGTTTCTACTAGTAGCATAGGCTCTCTCCAGGTAGGTGGTATGAACCCGATATGGTTCCTTGGTGATTGGTGTGGCACCACCTCTAGAGTACGAGGCCTAGGGCCAACAGGTTACTCGACTCACTGGTTCCCTCTAGAGTAGGATGCCAGATTGCTCTCGAGTCAGAGGACCTTTGTGAGCTTTTGGTCTTGGGGTCTACGATCCTTAGACCGCTCTGCGTGGTGCTCGTCGAGGATGAGATTTCTTGACCTAGCATCCAGGAGCTTGGGTTTTGTACACCCCTCAGTTATGTTGCTAATTATACTTATTTGCTGATGTTTGTATTCTTGTACATGTCTATCCCAGAGCTGGGGGAGCCTTACTGAGCTTACGAAAACTCACCCTTTCCATTGTGGAATTCCCCACAGGTACTACTAGACTGTACCAAGATGGATGATCGACGGAGCTGGAGATGACTATGGGACCCGTTGCATTTACTTTTATGTCTGTTTACTCCTTTTTCAGCATGAACTATTTCAGGGGCATTTTGCTACTATTTTTAGAACTCCTATATTTTCTTTTATGTTTTCGAACTTATGGGTACCCTTTACTATTATGTTTTTATGGCTTTTTGAACTTCTATATATGCATCGACATGTTATGGATTTCACTGTTGTTTTATTATGCATGCCTGATTGTCCATATTTTCATGCACATAGAGTTAAGGACCTAATTCTAGACCTTAAGATTTGGATCGGGGCTTTACAGTTGGTATCAGAGCTCAGAGTCATAGATTCTATAGACTAGCTTACATCGTAGGCTGTGATTTGGGTTCCCATGGTCTCCAACTGCCGATCGACATCAAGTATTTTAGTAGGGAGGTTAAGGTTGATAGCATGTTTGGTATGATTGGCCTTGTTGCATTGCATTGTATTATCTATTATCATGTACTACCTATTTGTTAGCCTCAGTAAACCAGCTGGAACTGAGTTGTTCTGGATCCTCTTGCAGACTTGAGTTATGTCTGAGAGAATCATGAGGAGTGCAGTTCGAGGTAGGGGACGAGGCCAAAGTAGACCTGCAGCAAGTCGAGGACGCCTGCACCAGCTAAATAAGTACTGGGGCCAGAGGCCAGTCCTCGTGTGGTTATACGGGCTAGACGTACTTCCGAGGTGAGAGTTGATGATACATCCAGTGGAGTGCCGCCAGTTGCAGAGTTCAGCACAGGGATGTTAGCTGCCATGGAAAACATGATGTGGGGTGTAGCTCGAGAGGTTCTTCATGAGTCTGGTCGAGGTTCAGATCGAGCACTAGTAGTTTCACCAGTAGTTCCACTTAGGAACTGTCAGGCTGTAGCTGGGAGTAGCCAGGGAGTTTCTGAGAACACTACGATTCTCAGAGACTTCAAGAAGTGGGGGCAAGATCTCTTGATGGGAAGTCAGTTTGCCCGATTGATGCTCAGATGTGGTTATCTTCCATTGAGACTACCTTTCACCATATAGAGTGCCCGAGCATCAGAAAGTTAGATGTACTATTTTTGCCCTGAGAGATGAGGCCCAAGTTTGGTGGAAGTCTGAGATTGAGCTTCGTACAGCGGATGAACCGCTAGTCACCTGGGACGAGTTTAAGTTACTGTTTCTTGAGATGTACTTTTCTACGACCGCGAAGCGAGCACACATCACAGAGTTCACTACCATCAAACAGGGAGATGATGACGTAACGAAGTATGAGAGAAGGTTCAGCAAGCTTGCCTTGTATGCAAAGACCTTGATTACTTCAGAGGCTGTGAAGATTGACTATTTCATTGTTAGACTTAACCCGAAGATTGGGGGTGATGTGGATGCACATAACCCAACGAGTTACAGAGCTTGTGTGCAGTTGGCCAAGAAGATTGATGGCAAGTTTAGAGATGGTGCTTCGTCTCTTAAAGTTGCGAAGGCCAAGAGAAGGGCAAGAGGAAGTTCGAAGCATTTAGATCACCTGAATCTGGAGGCCAGCAGCAAAGGTCCGGGTTTAACAAGTTCAAGGGCCAAAAGTTAGAGCAGAAGTTCCAGAGGACCGAGGCCCGCACTGCTAGAGAGTGTAAGAGCTGTGGGAAGAGTCACTTCGGTATGTGTGAATCTGGAAAGAAGATCTGTTATAAGTGTGGCAAGGAAGGCCACTTTGCTAGAGCTTGTCTACAGGGTGGGTCCACGTCTAGGTCAGGGCAGGCTGGAGCTAAACCTCAGTAGTAGGGTCGGGTGTATGCCACTACACGTCAGGAGGCAGATGTCTCGACCGATGCAGTCACAGATACCTTGCCCATCCTTAAACACCTTGCATTTGTTTTGTTTGATTCAGGCTCTACGCATTCATTCATTTCTACATCTTTTGTAAGCACTGCTGGTTTAGTTTTGGAACCTTTAGGGTTCCGGTTGAGTGTTGCCACTTCAGCTGGGGTGAGCATGACAGCTTGTGATAAGGTTAAGGCTTGCAAGCTGGTTGTGTCTGGGGAATCATTGGAGGTTACATTCATAGTTTTGCCTATGAGTGAGTTTGATGTAATTCTCGGGATGGAGTGGTTATGAGAGAACCACACCTTGATCGATTGTAGACACAAGGAAGTAATTTTCAGTCACCCTGGGAAGTCGAGCTTCAAGTTCAGAGGCAGAAAAGCAGAGGAGAGTCTTCTGTTAATTTCAGCCTTAAAAGTGAGAAAGTTGTTAGCTAAAGGAGCTTGAGCTTTTCTAGCCTCGATTTCAGTAGCAGTGAGTTCTAAGTTGGTAGTGGGTGCGATCCCCATAGTTTGTGAGTTCGTCGATATATTTCTAGAGGATCTACCAGGATTTCCGCCACCCCGAGCAATAGATTTTACGATTGAGCTTGAGCCAGGTACCGTTCCTATCTCAAAGGCACCGTATAGGATGGTCCCAACCGAGTTAAAGGAGCTTAAAGTTCAGTTGCAAGAGTTGATTGACAATGGGTTCATTCGCCCTCGTGTGTCCCCGTGGGGTGCTCCAGTATTGTTTGTTAAGAAGAAAGATGGATTCATAAGGTTGTGCATTGACTACCAAAAGCTTAATAAGGTGACAATTAAGAACAAATACCCGTTGCCTAGGATCGATGACTTGTTTGATAAGCTTCAAGGGGTAGTGGTGTTTTCGAAGATTGATTTACAGTCTGGTTATCACCAATTGAGGATCAGGGAAGAAAAATCCCTAAGACAGCTTTCAGATCTCGTTATGGGCACTATGAGTTCGTGGTGATGTTCTTTGGTTTGACGAATGCCCCCGCAGCATTCATGGATTTTATGTAAGGACCCGACCTAAAAAGGTCCTAAACCTATTCCTTTCTCAGCATACATGCATAAAAGATAATAAAAATCATTAAACGCTTAAGACTTGCATAAAACAATTATTAAAATTCCACGGAACCTGTTTACAAACATTTAAAACAATCCCTGTTCAAAACATTAAAAGCAACCCTGACCAGGGTATAATTTGAAATAACAAATACAAAACATTCAACTAGCATCATCAGATTCCATATGCAAATCTTTTGGACTCCGTGTCCGACAACATGCTAAATCAAAATAAATAAACATAAACATAAACATAAACAGAGTGCCGGCGGCTCTCATGATCATACAGCTCCTCCTCTAGCCGTCCTGGTGCTGTCCCAAGTTACCTGGTGGAAAACCACAGAAAATAAGGGTGAGTACAAAGGCACTCAGTAAGAATCCCTAACCGAGGTACAGTATGAAACAACGCATCATCTAGCATCCAAGTATACAAGTAAATAGTTACCAACACAGAACCCAGGAACGAGATGTCCATGCAACTCCTGGGTCTTCGGAAGTCTCTAACTCCCGACCAAGTGGTCAACTCAATAACTGACCCTGATCAAATATCCTCGAGGGGCTCTACCCTCGGCCAAATGACCAACTCAAAAGCTGATCCCAAAATAGATATCATCGAAGGTCTCTTACTTTCGGCTTATGCGACCGCTCAACAGCTGGTCCTTACCAGCTCTCCAAACTGGTACTGGGACATCCAAAAGAGTACCTGGTGTATGACTCTAGACTCAAAAAGGAAATGGTGTACTCACGAACATTAGCACAAGGGAGCTCTCTGCCCGGCACCTAACGGGTGTGCGCGCACACCGCATGCTGCTGTAAACTACGTAAATGTGGGGGCCTTGGGACATACTATGCCAGTCCAGGTACGCATGCCTAAAGACTCAGAAGCGGTGTCACTGATCTACAGTAGTGCGAGACCCTCGGCATTCGACTCTAGTAGCCTGAATACCACCGACACCTGAAGCTAAGAATCGGCCAAGGCAGGCTTACATCGTTGGCAGGGTTCTGCTCTAGCAGGCTACAGAGTAGGCTTATGCCGGTGTGGTAGCTACTCCATACCTAATTTCTAGGGGTAAGAAATCTGTCCTCACAGCCCGATCGGTGGGGACATGTACGTTGGTCCACTCTCAGCCTTTAAATGATGACAACCTAACAAGTTCTATCTAAGAATCCTAACCCTGTTTCTTATCATTCAAACGTGCTCAACAACAAATAACCCTAACATGGTACTACAAGATTAAAACAAGAATCAAGCACTAACATGTGAAAATAGGAGTTAAACATGCTAGCAGAATATATCAGTGTAAAAGTTCCTATCAACTAAACATGCTCATAACAGTAAAGCAAGTAAACAAGAATGCAATCAAAGAAGTCTCGCAGGGTCCACACAACCTCGACAAGAAATCCTTACCTGGAAACAAGCAGAAATACAACAAACAGAAAATGCTCATTGAACTACAGAACCAATGGATAAACAACCTAGGCAAATAATGATAACAAGCAAACATAATTAATATCTAAGGAGTTCACTAACTAGGCAACCAACTCACAAGGCTCCGAACAAGGATTTACCTAAAACCGAGAAGGACAAGCTCGGCAGCACGGCCTTGGTGAAAGCAAAGGTGAAGGGCTGCATCTGGCGAGCGAGGCTCTCGACTGCAAGGTTGTACGGCACGGGCAGCGTGTGCGGGTGAAGACGAGCGACAAACCTTTATAGGGTGAAACACTGCGTGCGGCTGGGAGAAGGCTTGTGAGGCGAGACGAGCGTCACGACTCGGTGAGCTACTGGACTAACGGGCTGCTCGCGGTGACACTGCGGCTGGAGGCGAGCGGCACGGTGAATGGACTGGCAAATGGATCTACAGGGCTGGGTGAAGGGCAGACGTCTCGCTGAGGCGAAAGGCTCGCTAGGGAAAAAGGGCTTGGCGGTACCGTGCGATAAGGACAAAAGGCGCGCGACATGGCGAGGGCTGCGTTCGCTGGTGCGATAAGACTCGATGGGGCTAGCATTTGCGAGGGATCTGCTGATGGTGGCTGCCCGGATCAGCGAAGGTTGAAAGTAGCAAGGGGACTTGATTTCGGCGAAGGGTGAAAAAGTAGAGAGAAAAAGAGAAAGAGAGAATACGATTATGAAGACAAATGAGAAAGCAGCTACGTATTTATAGTCTTGGAAAAAAGAAAGAGGACTCCACAGGACTGCGACACATGTCCTCAAGGGGTTCTGGCTTCGAGTCTGGCAAAGTCACCTTTTTCTTTCTTTTCCCCTTTTTAACCAAAAGAGTCTCCAAACTCCTCAAACAACAACATTAGCTCTGGAAACCTGAAACCGAAGGAAAACCTGAACTCAGCAAAAACAGAAAGGTCTCGAAACCTTGGATAATTACGAGACTACCCCTAAGGGCAAAATTACCAAAATGTCCCTAGAGGCTTAAACTGCCCTAACGGCCCAACCGAACAACCGAACAACTGAATCAACAAACGAACATACTTGGGAAAACGAAATGAAAAATTGGGCCGTTACATTTTATGAATAGAGTGTTTAGAGATTTTCTAGACAAGTTTGTGATTGTGTTTATAGATGATATCCTAATTTATTTTAAGTCTGAGTCTGATCATGAGGAGCACCTAAGAAGAGTTTTGCTAGCACTTCAAGAGAATAAGCTATATGCTAAGTGTGAGTTTTGGCTAGATTCAGTGGCCTTTTTGGGTCATGTGGTTTCTCGTCGAGGAATTTCAGTAGATCCTGCTAAGATTGATGCAGTGAGTAGTTGTGTAAGGACACGACCCAAATCAAAGTCTGAACCTAAGTTCTTAACTCTAAATGCATGAAAACGACATTCGACATCTAGGGCATGTATAAAAATAAAACTACTTCAAATCGACTGTTTACAAATAAGTTTATAAAACATTAAATCCATTAAAAGAATCAAAAGGTACCCAAGAGTCAAAACATAAAAGCTCGTAAATATGTACAACTTTTCATGCCCCTAAATAGTTCATGCGAAAGGGATAAATTAAAAGACTCTACACAAAGTAATGCAGCAAGTCTCATGGTCATCTCCAGTTCCGTCGATCATCCATCTCAGTAAAGTCTAGTAGTACCAGTGGAGATTCCACAGTGGAAAGGGTGAGTTTTCACAAACTCAGTAAGGCTTTCCTAGCTCGGGGACAAACATGCATAAGAATACAAACATCAGCAAACAAGTATGATTAGCAACATAACCGAAGGGTGTACAAAACCCAAGCTCCTGGATGCTAGGCCAAGAAACCTCGTCCTTGACGAGCACCTAGCATCCTACTATAGAGGGAACAACAGCTCACAAGAGTCCTCTGACTCAAGAGCAATCTAGCATCCTACTATAGAGGGAACCGGTCAGCCGAGTAACCTGTTGGCCCCAGGCCTCGTACTCACGGTGAGAGGTGGTGCCACACCAATCAACAAGGAACCATATCAGGCCCATACCACCTACCTGGATAGAGCATAGGCTACTAGTAGAAACCATTTAGGGCCGTGAGCCTAGCCGGCCGACCATCCACGGAAGTCCCTCAATTAAATTTCATTTAATCAAAATAGCACCACAAACTTGGGTTATTACAATATTCCCTCCTTAGAAAACTTTCGTCCTTGAAAGTTAACTAAGACTCAATAACCCAGCAAAACGAAAACACAAAACCTCCTCTACAATACTTTAACATGAGCAAACTCGCTGATTTTTTTTTTAAATCCAAAGGCTCATGATCATCGACATGGTCCAAACCTGATACATACAGATAAAACATCAACATGGAACACAACATGCCTTGCAAACAACAATGGAAGCAACTGAACGACACAACATTGCATCAACTCACTCGAGAAACACAAATGACTAAACAACTCATACTCAACTTAGTCTTAAATCCCTGTATTCTCCACATTGATGCCACTTTTAGAACACAAGACTGCTAACCTCAAATTCTATATATATGTGACAAACACATGCATAACTTTTCTAAAAGCTTTGAACTGAAAGCATTCAAGCACAGACCTTCTAAACTGCCTCATTAGACAAATGCAACAACTCAGGTCTTAACCATTTTATCTTTCTCCAACCTCGTCCCAATGGACAGGTGATCTACAACTCTTTCCATACAGTGCCTCAAATGGTGCTAACCAGACAATGGAATGATAACTGATAGTAAACAAACTGCTATAGATACATCCACCTATCTCAACTGCATAAAGAACATAACTCACCAGCAGTCTACATATCCACTAAGATCTGACTGATTCTCTAGGAATGATCATCTGTCTGTAGATGAAAAGCTGAACTGAACTCACAAGCAACTCCACGACCTTCTAAAGGTTCTTCTAGAAGTGTGAAGAGGACTGAAAGTGTCTCTATCGACAACGATACTCATAAGAACCCCATGCTATCTCCCAAGTACAACTGTGCCCACTTCTCAATCGAATAATCTAGTTTCCCTAGAATAAAGTGAGTGCACCAGGTAAGTCAATCTACCAACACTCATGCAGTTGTGGACCCTCTTGGCGTCCTAGGGATCCATGTGATATAAACTATAGAACGCTGTCTTACTTCCACTCTGGAACACTTAACTGTTGCAACAACTGTGCAGGCTCCTGCCTCAGCAATCTCTCATCTACTGACAAGCAACACAAACTGATAACCCAGCAATCTCGTTGCTCGATAATCCATAGCCAACGAATGTTCAGACCTGCATACAACTTGGTACCCTCGGGATGCCAAGCAAACAATGAACTGTACGTCCCAACCACAACTCGAGTCCGATTCCAACATCAGTAGACACATAGAGTCTCTATCTGAACTGCCACTCATAACAGAAGCAACAAACATCTCAGTGTGCTCTCTTGACTGCAATCTCGCACATAACTAACTCGTTGTAAATCTCAGCCTCAGCAACTTTGCAGTCAACTAAGCTACAACCTTTCAATCAACACAACCTTGCTCGGTCAAACTAAGGCCACAAGAAGATAGAGAAACAACACACGCTAGTGAAAATGAACTTCTCTACTCAGTGCAGGAGCAACCACAAAAGCCTTACCAGGGTGGTAAAGAACCTTGCAATCATGATCTTACAAGCTCCAACAATCGGTGCTATATCAGCTCTTTTTAGGAGAAGCAAACTTTTGACTCTTATGGTTCACTAACAACTGCATCCTCTTACCACACAAGCAATGTCTTCCAGGGTTTCTAAACACACACCATGAATGCTAACTTCAGACACAAATCAGAGATCTGCTCATACGGCTCAAGCTGTCTGGCCCACACATTACACTTTCCTCTATCTCAGCAAAAACACAACTCAAACCCTCTCAGAAGCATCACTGCAAGCCACAAAGCCACCTACCTCTCAAGTTCTAACCAGACGGTGTCGAAATCAAATTTCTTCTTGAATTACTGAATTAGCCTTACACCCAACAGATCACACAACACCTGACCTCTCTCTAGCTAACTGTGTCCTCGATCCTCAGTAACTGATATTGATCTGACCCAACTGCTCAGTGCATCGGTCCTAGCAAAATTCACTAAAATTTCTTGACAAGAAACCACATAACTTGAAGAAGGCTATTGAATCTAACCAAAACTCACACTAAAATGGAGGAAGACACTATCAAACGACTCTTGCAACTGAACCTTCAAGTTCTTTTAACTCCATCTGGGTCATCATAAACAGAAACATTAAGATGGGTCATTCCCTAACTCAAACTCAACTTAAGAGAACATTATTAGGGGCGAGGACAATCCTGGCAAATCCTCTAGAAACACGTCGATAAACTTACTCACTACTAGAACTAAACAGACAATCCACATAAACTTCCTACTCTTGATACTGAGGCTAGAAAGCTCACGCTCCTTTAGCTAACAGCTTCCTCACCTTCTAGGTCGAAACCGACAATAGATTCTTTCATGTCTCCTGCATCTGAACTAAAAGTTCGACTTTCCAAGATGTCTAAAATCACTTTTTTTTTACAACTGCCAGCAATCACACATGGTTCTCTAGCCACCACCTTGAACCAAGAATCAAATCTCACTCACTCGTAGGCAACCATGGGCGACATCTGTCGATTCCCCAAACATAACCCACTAGCTGGCCTCGATCTCGAACTCAGCAAACTTGAGATCTAGCTCCCCTTGACATTTTTTGACACTTGCAACATTGCTACTGACTCCTAGACTTAGACGATCTGGTAGTCCCAAACTTTCTCTTTTGCTAAACAACACCGATCAAATCTTTGGCACACCTTGGAAGTTCAATCAATTATCTCATAAATTGACACTACGCCATTCCCCTGCTGAAAGTAGGAGAACTGAGCTAATGTCCTCGGCTTATCAATATCTGATAATACAATCCATGAAACAGCACTTTAAGGTCATCCGATAACAAGGTCAAACACTCTGGCTTAGAACTCAGCACAGACTGTCACTGGACTTTTGCCTCAAATCCCAAGCGAAACATCACAACGAATCTTCTACTCTTCTGACCAAACCTAGTGGTGAAAGATCATCTCAAACAATGACAACCACGCCTCAGCTACTAAGGAGAGTTTAGTCAGATCAACAAATCGTTAGGGATCCCACTTCTTAAACTCTTTCAAGGTCTTAAAAATTCTGTAATTTTCTCACTGCGCCCAGCTTAAGTATCTGCAACTGGTGTAGACACCTGAGAAACATCATGCACAACACTAGGTGTCTCTATTGCTCCAACTCTAGGCTGCACCTAACATCGATGCTCATCTTGAGCTCAAAAGGTCACACTCCACTTGAACCTTTAACATAAATTCTAGTAACTCTACTAGGCATCTCAACACTATACAACAGTCTCGTGGACATCTCAGTCCCCTCCACAACTCCATGCTAGCAAGAAAGTGGCACAATGCAATAATAAAAAAAAAAAGCAATGCAATGCAAAATGGCAGATCATAATAAACATACTACAAAACCTTAACCTCCCTACTAGAATACCTGATGTCGATCAGTAGCTGAAAACCATGAGGACCCAAAACAACAGCCTACGATGTAAGCTAGTCTACAGAATCTATGACTCTGAGCTCTGATACCAACTGTAAGGACCCGACCCAAATCAAGGTTTGAACCTAAGTCCATAACTCTAAATGCATGAAAACGACGTTCGACATCTAGGGCATGTATAAAAACAAAAACCACTTCAAATTGGCTGTTTACGAACAAGTTTATAAAACATTAAATCCATTAAAAGAATCAAAAGGTACCCAAGATTCAAAACATAAAAGCTCGTAAATATATACAACTTTTCATGCCCCTAAATAGTTCATGCAGAAGGGATAAATTAAAAG
>JBBMKA010059030.1:0-17811 GCA_037833695.1 Sechiopsis laciniata
GCCTGAATACCACCGACGCCTGAAGCTAAGAACCGGCCAAGGCAGGCTTACACCATTGGCAGGGTTCTGCTCTAGCAAGCTACAGACTAGACTTAAGCCGGTGTGGTAGCTACTCCACACCTAGCTGCCGGGGGTAAGGAATCTGTCCTCATAGCCCGACTAGTGGGGACTCGTATGTTGGTCCACTCTCAGCCTCTAGATGATGACAACCTAACAAGTTCTATCTACGAATTCTAACCCTGTTACTTATCATACAAACATGTTCAACAACAAATAACCCTAGCATGGTACTACAAGGTTAAAACAGGAATCAAGCATGATGGAAGAACAAACCTGGCATGGCACTAACATGTGAAAACAAGAGTCAAACATGCTAGCATAACAGATCAGCATAAAAGTCCCTATCCACTAAACATGCTTCTAACAGTATAACTAGCATACAAGAAAGCAATCAGAGAAGTTTCGCAGGGTCCACACAACCCCTACAAGAAATCCTTACCTGGAAACAAACAGAAAAGCACAACAAGTAAAATGTTCCTTGAGCTGCAGATCCAACAGCCTAGCAAGTAATAAATATAAACACGAATTAAATACTACTCGAACAGCTACACCAACTAATTAACCAACACACGCTTAGGAAAGGAATTACCCTAAACCGAACACAAGGCGGCTTTGCAACAGAACCTCGGCGAAGGTAAAGGCGAAGCTACAAACGGCTAAGCGAAGAGTTGGTCTCGGGGAAACAGACGAGAAACTGCTAGATAACGTGGACGAACGGCTCGCTGTGGCGAACCTCCAAAAATGAACGCTGCACGGACGCTTGGCTCGGCCAAGCGAACGGACAAGGACTCGGTACTGTGCTTTCGCGGACTCAACTACAAATCGAATGGAGCGACAAATCTTTGAAATCAGGCAACGAAAAAACCAATCAGAGAGCAAGAAGAGCTCGGCGAAACGTACCTGAAGCGAACAGGCTGGCTGGAGATCGCGAACGAAGGGAATCTGAGCGAGGCAAAGCTGCGACGCGACTGAATCTGTGCAGCTGTGGGGAAGCGAGGGCGTGCAGCAGACGAGCGGTTGAGCGAACTGATCGGAAAAGGAGAAAGGAAGAGGTCACCCAGGCTGGCGAACTCGACTGCTCGTTCTTGGCGAAGGCGATAGGGTTTCGGTGAAGAAGAGAGGAAAAAGTGATTTCGGCGATTTGGGAGAAAAAGAGAGAAAATGAGAAAAATGAATTTGGAGGAGTGGCTGGGTATTTATAGTATCGACAAAAGAGAAAGGCTCCACGGGATTGCGACACGTGACCTCAGGCAGTTCCGACTTCGAGTCCTGGCGAAGTCACCTTTTTCTTTCTTTTTCTTATTTTATCAAACAAAGGCTCCATGGTATGAGTGATCCTACTGGGAATGAAGTGCGCACTCTTGGTTAACCGATAAAAAACAACCCCAATCTGAGTAAACCCTCTCGGTGTCCTCTGTAACCCAAAGATATAATCCATGGAGATCTCCTCTCACTTCCACTGAGGCACACTCAGTGGCTGCAACAAACCTTCTGGCTTCTGTCTAGGAGCCTTCACTTGCTGACAAGTGAGACACCTGATAACAAACTCTAAAATCTCTCTCTCTTCATGTTGTTCCACCAAAAAGTCTGCTTAAGATCCTGATACATCTTGGTACCCCCTAGGTGCCAAGTAAACAGGGAACTGTAGCCTCGGTAAGCAATTCAGCATCAGTTGGCACATAAAGACGTCCTCTAAATCTCAAACTACCTTCTGGTGCTACTACAAAATTGAAGTCTCCATCTACCTGAACTCTCGCAATTAACCTACTCAACTCAGGATCACTCAGCTAGCCATCAATGATCCTTTGTCTGATCGAAGGCTGCACAGTCAATTGGGCTACCCTGGCGGTAATCTCTCCCAACAAAACTGTTATACCGGCTCGCTCGAACTCTTTCCTCAATGGAAGCTGGGAACTCAAAAAATCTACAGGATGCGACTTCTTTTTACTCAAGGCATCAGCCACAACATTGGCCTTACCCGGGTGGTACAGAATCTCGCAGTCGTAATCCTTAACTAACTCAAGCCATCTCCTTTGTCTCATGTTTAACACCTTCCGAGTGAAGAAGTACTTAAGACTCTGGTGGTCTGTGAACATCTGAATCTTCTCTCTGTACAGGTAATCTCTCCAAATCTTTAGTGCAAAGACAACTGCTGGTAACTCTATATCATAAGTCAGGTAGTTCTACTCATAGGGCTTCAACTGGCGAGAAGCATACGCAATTACCTTACCATGTTGCATCAAAACGCAACCTAAGCCAAACTTGGAAGCATCATTGTACACTACAAAACCACCTGTTCCTTCTAGAATTGCCAAAACTAGGGTTGACATCAAACTGTGCTTCAACGTAACAAAACTCTTATCACAACTTGCATCCCAAACAAACTAAACACCTTTCTTCGTCAACCGAGTAAGGGGTGCTGCTTTAGTGAAAAATTCATTGACAAAATGTCGGTAATAGCCTGCCAAATCCAAAAAGCTGTGAATCTCTGCGACAATAGTTGGCCTGGCCCATGAACTCACTGCATCAATCTTAGCGGGGTCCACTGCAGTACTGTCTCTCGAAACCACGTGACCTAGGAAGGCCACTTGCTCGATCCAGAAGTTACACTTGGAGAACATGGCATACAACTGATTCTTTCTCAATGGTGTAAACATTTGTCTTAGATGCTAGGCATGATCCTCTTTTGTCTTAGAATAGATCAAAATGTCATCTATGAACACAATGACGAAGCTGTCCATGAATGCCTTGAACACCCTGTCCATAATGTCCATAAATGCTGCTAGGGCATTAGTTAGCTCGAAGGACATAACCACAAACTCATAATGACCATACCTCGACCTAAGAACTGTCTTGGGAATGTCTGCATCTCTGATCCTAAACTGGTGATAACTGGACCTCAAATCAATCTTGGAGAACACAGAAGCTCCCTAAAGCTGGTCAAATAAATCATCGATATGAGGCAACTGGTACTTATTCTTCACTGTAACCTTGTTCAGCTCCCGATAATCTATACATAGGCTCCTCGAACCATCTTTCTTCTTACAAACAAAATAGGTACTCCCCACGGGGACACACTCAGACGGATCAACCCTTTGTTTAGCATCTCCTGCAACTGAACCTTCAGCTCTTTCAACTCAGCTGGCGCCATGCAGTCTGGAGCCTCTAAAATAGGGAGAGTACCCGGCTCGAGCTCAATAATGAAGTCCACACCTCTCGGCGGTGGCAAACTTGGTAACTTCTTAGGAAACACATCTGTAAACTCCTGAACCACTGGAACTTGATCAACAGTCAATGAAGGGCGACCTTCCTTAGACATCTTTGCCAAATAACTCAATGCTCCTCTAGCTAACAAACGACGAGCTTTCAATGCAGAAATCAACGGCGGGCACACTCCACTCTAGACAACGCAAAACATGAAACTCTACTTCTTGGGCGGCTTGAACACGACTTCTTTCAGGCAACAATCAATCAATGCGTGGTTCTCCGCTAACCACTCCATACCAAGGAACACATCAAACCCACTCATAGGCAGAACTATAAGGGTAGCTGATAACAGCTCTCTGAATACCTGGATCCGGCCATCTCTAACTTTCTCACTAGCAAGCATACTAAATCCTGAAGGAGTTGTAACACACAACTCAAACCCTAGAAGTTCCAATTCCAAACAAGCTTGTCTAACAAACAATGCAGAGATAAACCAGTAGATCGAGCCCGAATCAAAAAATATAAATGCATAAAGAACCAAAATAAGTAATTTACCTGTGACAGTCGCATCGGTGCTTTCGACCTCTTGTCGAGTTGTGGCAAACACGCAGCCCTACTGTTGAGCCGATCTGTTAACTGTTCCAACCTGTGGGAATGCTCTAGCAATGTGCCTCTCCTTACCACATTTGTAACATGCCTTGGGAGACGCTCCACATAAATCGTAATGAGCTCTGCCACAAGTCCTGTACTGAGGTGGCTGCTTCACTACACCATGCTGACGACCCTGCGGTCGTCTCTTATCTCTGCCCATGGTAGTGCCCCTGACGGCGCTGCTGCTGACCTCCTGCCCAAGAATTCCTAGAAGACTCAAACTTTCTTTTCTACCCAGAACTGGTTGCCACATTTTGAACTACTATCGCTAGGGCTTTCATTGTCGGATACTTCCTATTGTAAGTCTTGGCCAAAGCCTGGCATAAGTCTCTGGAGCGAGTACTCTAATATCCTGAGCAACCTCCATCTTAAGCCCTCGAATGAACTTCTTGATCTTCAGTTCCTCTGTAGCAATCAACTTTGGATCAAAATAGCTATGCTCTAAAAATCTCCTCTCATACTCCACTATGGTGTTATCCCCTTGCTTCAGATTAGCAAAGGCCTCTACCATCTCCTGCTGAGCTTCTTCACTAATGTACTGAGTCCTGAACTCAATCTTGAAAAACTCCCAGATGGCTAGTGGGGACCCCACTAGTCTAGCCCCGTCAGTGGACTGCCATCACCAGATGGCTATCTCTGTCAACACGTGTGCTGCACACCTCGGCCTCTGCACATCCGGGCAACCCATGACGCGAAAGATGTACTATAGATTAGCCATTCATTTCGCTACTACTAGTGGGTTCTCAGAAGCATCAAACTTTCTAGGCTTCCACTTCACGAAGTCTTTAAGCCACTTGCCACCCTCGGTGGAACCCTCAGGAACGTCTGGGTCAACTATGGGCTCTTGCTAAACTGGCAGAGCTGGCAGCACTCTCTGCCCTACTAGGGGAACTACCACACCATCTGGTGGTGCCTATTAGAACATCTGAGCAAATTAGGCCATCTGTGCCTGGGTCTCTGCCTGCTGTGCTGCCAAAAGTGCCTGAGTCTGGACTCTCTGCTCGGTAAACATGCCCGTATCCATCTCACGCATGGCTACGGTAAACTCCACTCCATGAGCGATACTATGAGGCAGAATAGCCTCTATTCTTCCCCTCTGCAAGACAACAGTCAGAGCCAAAGGTGGCATGACGGTCGGAACAACTCTGATGTGGTCTCCTCAATTTTTGGCTCGGTGCCACCACCTCTGTTAGCGGCAGCTGACGTCCCAGCTCTACTACGTGTAGTCGGCATCTCTCGCGATCTATACCCAAACCACACTGAGTTAGTCCATGCTTGAACCAACACTACCAACAAAAATTAAATACATGTAAGCTAGATGCAAGTACTGTAAGTAAAAATCCTTAAAATAATTAATTTTCGACATACCTGACGGCTGTTGGAGTGCTGATGATCATGAGGACAGCGACCTAACTCAGTAGGTCAGTCTACAGAATCTATGACTCTAACCTCTAATACCAACTGTAAGAACTCGACTTTAAAATAGTCCTAAAAGCTGTTCTTACTCAACATGCATGGTTCAAATACAATAACAACCACATTTGAAATAGAAAACCGTATATAAATGCCTTCTTTGTTTAGTCCAAAAATCGTTCACAATCCAAATTCATAAAAGTTAAAACAGTTAAGCCTCTGACCAGAGTTTATTAAACAATTTAAAACAAATGAAGTCCCATTTAAGAAAATCTATCATGCATGCTGAAAAAAGACAACAATAACAAATATAAATCAGTGGACGTCCATGATCATCTAGCTCCTCCTCTAGCCATCCCAATGCTGTCCCAAGTTACCTGGTGGAAAACCATAGAAATAGGGATGAGTACAAAGGCACTCAGTAAGAATCCTCAACTGGGGTACAGTACGTAAACAACACATCATCTAGCATCCTAGCATACATGCAATACAGCTTAACAACTAGATGCAGAAACTTGAGTTAACAAAATAACTCCCAAACCTCGAGTCTCTAACTCTTGACTTGGTGACCACCTCTCTAACTGATCCTAGACACTTGGGTAAGTCCCGATGTGTCTGACTCTAAATAGGAACGGGATGGTGTACTGACGACATTAGTCCGAGGGAGCCGTCTTCTTGGCATGTGATGCGTATGCTGCTGCAAATTGGGTAAATGTAGGCCTGCACAAACTACACCGATACAGGTACGCATGCCTAACTAGACTCAGAATGGTGTCCACTAATCCACAGCCGGTGAGAGGCCCTCGGCACCCAATTGTGGCAGCTTATTCACACCAATCCTTAAAGCTAAAGGTCGTCCCAAGGTAGGCTTACACCAAAGAAAGGACCCTACTCTAGCAGGCCAAAGACTATGCTTATGTTGGAGTGGTAGCAACTCTACGACCGACTATCGAGGGCAGGAATCTATCCTCGCTGGTCCCGAATCAGTGGGAGCAACATACGTCGTGCTTGCTCTCAGCCTCTAGATGATGACAACCTAACCGAAGCTATGCTAAGAGTTTGACTTGTTCAGTTCATAACGAATAACAACAGGTTTAACAGTAAAAGATGAGAAACCCTAGCATGGTACTAACAGACATGTCACAATAAGTCAAGGCATGCACTCAAACAGTTAGGATATCACAACAACCTATCCACTAAGACATGTTCGTAAAACAGTAAAACAGGCTGCATACAATACTATCAATGCATAGTCACGCAGAGTCTACACAACCACGGCAAGAAATCCTTACCTGAAATAGAACAGAACAAATAATATATGCTCCTTGAGCTGCAGATAACCAACACGAGCAAGCTAACAACAACCTAGTAGAAATATCATAAACAGTCAACTAGTGTCTAAACCGTCAATTAAAATAAAAGGAACACAAGGGATTGAGAGTTACCAAACCCGAGAACTAGGCCAACACCACAAGACCGAGGCTGCTGCTCAAACACGAGGAGCGAGGCACAAACAGCTGTACTGAGGCTGCGTGGGTTGTACAATAGATAGGACGTGTGCGGCCAGCAGGCTGCACGACATGTGTGGATGCAACAGCAAGGCTGTGCAGCTAGGCTCCGCGAAGCTGCTGGGAGGATAAGTGAGGCGACACGACGAGGCTGGCACAGGCTGTGTGGGCATGTCACTACGGGCGTGCGTGCGGGCTGTGTGACACAGAGTAGCTGGGTAGTGCGGCAGTTGGGCTGGGCTGTGGCACAACTAGGTGAGCGTTGCAGCAGTGATGAGGCTGGCTGGGTGATGCGACGATGGACGTGCGCGAGCGAGGCGAGTGGAAGCAATGCGGCACTGCGAGAGCAAGGCTGCGGCGATGAGTGGCAGCGATCCACTGGGTTGCTCACTTTTTGCTAAATCGAGGAAGTCAGATTTAGAATTCGTCACTCACTTTTTGCTGAGAGATTAATTTTGCTAAGGCGAAATGATGGACATAGTGAGGTCACGCTGTGACATAAGCTAATCGTATGTGTGTTTTTCCCAAGCTCACGCGTGGTGCAATCGTTGATCCTCTGGATGACACTTGTCGAAAGTGGCAGACGATCCAACAGTTGGGGTTTCGCTGCAAGCTATCTATCGTTCTGCCTCCTCGAAATCCCACAGTTGCCCTAAACTTTCTCCATATAAATACCAACTTCCATTTTTATTCTTCCCTTTCTCACGCGAACGAAACCCTAGCCAAACTTTTGATTTCACCCTCTCGATTTCCATCCGGTCAAATTTTTTATCTTCTTCTCCATTCCAATTTCAAAGCCCAGTCCTTCAAAAAATGGCCAGAAAAGCCCCCTCAAGTGTCGAAATAGAAAAAAAGCTTGAGAAGAAGGATGAAGAGGCAAGTAAAGTCACGCTACCAAGATTCTACTGAAGAAAAAGCCTATCGCTAGAGCGAGCTTGCCGGAGAAGCAAGGCTAGGCTGGATAAGGGTTAAAGAAACCAAGGATCAAGGCCAATCACGGTAACGCAAAAGATTCCAGTGCCCAGGCCAAAGAGCAAGCCAAGTCCAATCAAGCCTGTTGAAAAGTTAGTTGTGGCGAAAGCCATGGAGCCAAAAAAGTTAAAAGTAGTGGCTGATCCTTCTATGGTTGAGCGAATAGCGTTGCTCGAAGCAGAGTTGAAAAAAATGAAGAGAAATGACAAGGAGAGGCGGGAGCGAAGGGAGAATCAAAGAGAAAGAGAAAAAGCTATTGTAAAGAAGAAACGAAGGGCAAAATAAAGCACTAAAAAAGTAAGAAGCACTCCTAAGACTTCTGTGATCGAAAGGAGTAGGACCAAAGAGTTACAATCAGTTTTTGTGGCCGACGCAGATACGAAGAGAGCAGATAAAAATGTCACTGAGGCGAGAGTTGTATGAAGGGCAAGCGAACAAGGGGTTGATTTGGTTCAAGTTGTAAATGAACCAGAAGTTGTAGCGGATGACGCACAATTGGCACCTGGCCAATTTCCTGTTGACGCTGCAGTGCAGGATTTAGCAAACCAACACCAAGAAGAAAATGAAAGCAAACACTTCAAAGAAGTCCTAGCGGAGGATGCCTCAAGTTAAGAAGATCAACAAGAAGTTGACGCTGGGGCAAACGAAAGGCTAGTGGACTTAGAAGAAAAGTATGAAGATTGGGCAAGTCCAGTTGAAGATTTGATTGAGTAGGATCGTTTTAGCGAAGCAAAAGACTTCTTGAGAGACACCTGGTCAGCGCGCTAGATCCTCGCGGGAGCAAAGCCGAGAGTACATCAGACGAGGAATTAGAAAAGGATTTGGAAGACAACTTGGCCACTGCAGCACAAATTAGCGAAGAAAAGGCAGACAAACCTGAGCAGCCCAAGCGAAAAAGATCGAGACACGTTAAGATGGTTCCAATGATGCTAGCTTTTAAGAGTCAAAGACAGAAGAAAAAGTTGCAGAAGCCTCGTGGTTGCAAATAAAACTCGACAAAAGAAAAACTGTTGCAAGTACCATGGATGAATTTCGCCAAACCAAAAAGAAGTGAGACCTGATCAACAAGAACATCATCTAGTATCAGGTGAAGAAATTCTTGTCCGAGCAAGGGTTTGAGCAAAGTCTCGAGGGCATGCCGAACCTAGTACTTAGACAAATTGAAACCAGAGGGTGGTTGGAAATTTGCGTCCCAGAATCTGAAGCAAAAAAAAGAGTGGGTGATCGAGTTTTATGTAAGTTTGCTTAATCGCTCAAGTTATCAAGCAACTGTGCGAGAGCGAAACATCAGCTAGACCCCTTCGGACTGGAATGAACTGTTCAGTATGGAAGATGAAGAGTCTAAGTACGACAAGTTGTTGAAGGATCGCTCAAGCAAAACGTTGGCAAAGGGTTTAGAGACAATCAGGGATGCTAGAGCAACATGGGAAGAAGGGTGAATCAGTAAAATTCTTAGAGGCCAACTTGAATGATGAAGCTCGCATCTGGGCTTCATTTGTCAAGTCTTTGCTACTGCCAACCACACACGAATCAATAATGATGCAGCCGCGAGCACTCCTGATTTACACTCTAATGGCTTACCTCACCATCAATGTGGGGCGAATCATTGCTAGTAAAATCAATACTTGGACAGGGAAGCGCGCAAGTCATTTTTTCTTTCTGCACTACATTTCTACACTCTGCGCCTACCAAGGAGTTATTGGCAATCCAGATGATGCAGAGCTGTCAATGCGGAAGTCGTTATGCTCTGCTGAAAAATATGCAGTGAAGTCATCTCGAAAAAGCAAAACCAATAAGAAAGTGGTAGCATCTGCGGTCGACAACGAATGTAGCCCCACTAGGATCTCACGATGCAAGTTCTTGATGGAGATTGTAGGATCAGTTAACACCTATCCTTCTCCCACTATCTATTTTTGAATGGGTTCCCTCCCACTTAGATGAACTAGCATAATCTTGTTCATTCAAGTCCCAATCTTTTACCTTTCTTGGTTAGATTGATTTTTAATGTGAATTGTCAAGTTTTTACTCTAAAACTATTCACATTATTTGAGCATGCACAAAGTGATCTATAATTCTTAGTCATTTCAACCTCCAGGTCGCGTTCCCAAGTAGAGGCGTTCCGTAAACTGTCATTTTAAATACCTCTATCCTTCGGTAGAACTTTTCTTAGGCAGGGTTCCCTTCCAACCAATCCTTACATAATCAAATTGCTCTTTAATTAATCCTATCAATTAAAAATTTAAGTGATAGCAATTAATCCTATTAATTCTATCAAGTTTTATGGATTATTATGCTCTACCCCTTTTAAAACAATTTTAAAAGAATATATTCATTTTTGTAGCAGATTTAAAATGAATATTGTTTGGGTTCTATTTTGAAAAACCAATTTTCAAATATATATAATCCATACATTCAACATAATCAATAAATAAACAACCATTATTTATTTTAAGATCTACATGCTGAACAATCCTAAATATGGAATCCAATTCCTAAAATATATCTAATATATTTAATAAACATTTAGGATGCATGAATCTTTTTAACCGATGGTGGGATTTTAAATCTATATGACATATTTTATACAACAACCAAGACAGACAAATAAGTAACATATAATTTAAATAGTTAATGACCGATTTGATATTTGGCATATTTCCCAAGAATAATCTTTGTCTTTAATTTTTGATCTTCTAGAAACTTTGACCGGCAAGAATAAATCTCATAATATTTTCCAAATATTTTCCTAAAATATTTCAGTATTTGAATGGCTTCAAGATAAAGATTAAAATTATCTCATCAAAAAATCTTCAAAAGATTATTGATTTAATTTTAAAATCTTTATTTAATTATGGTTACCCATATTTTCTAAAAATATTAACCATAATTAAATCCCAAGATACTTTCCAAAAATATCAGGTTTTAAAAGATAATAAATATTTTCCAAAAATATTTCAATTGAAAAAAAAATGTTTTTCCTACCCAAATATTTTCCAAAAATATTCTAGGAAAAAATTTCAAATTTTTTATGGAGAAAAATCTTATCCTTGGTGATCTTCGCGTTCTTCGTGTTCTTTGCGGTGTTCTTCATGTTCTTCGCGGTGTTCTTCGTCTTTTTGCCAAATCCAAATTACATAAAATTGAAAAATAAAATTGTACAAAGTATTTACTATCCCAAATGCTTAGGTTTACACAAAATCTAAGAATTTATAAAAATCCTAATGCCAAACAAAAAATTGTTAGCCAAAAACAATAATAATTTAACATTCATCCAATGAAAATTAAAACCCACCAATAAAAAGATTCCAATAACAACAATCACCCTAAGCCAAAGCTCTTATATCAATTGTTGGGAATATCGGGTAGGAGCATGCATTTAGCCCGGTAGAAGCGTGTGAATAATAAAAAATTTTACAATAATTAATCCAATTAACTATCTTTGATTAATCTAATTAATCTAAATGCAATACCATGGGTGATTGACATGTTATTGAAAAACAATACTTACATTGACTGTCGTCTCTGATCTAATCTGGTGGGTCTTTATGTTGAGTAGGATCGACTATTCCCTATGGAAGATCTCGAACAATCTCCTTCGCTCTTCCAGGCTATGGCTTCTTTGCTACTACTGAGTGCTTGGTGGGAAGCCTTTAGAGAAGGGAGCTAAGAACTTTGTTAGTATAGTCTAACTATGGAGGAGAAAAGAGATCTCAGCTTTCAGAGAGGTTTTTCAATTTTGTGAGAAAGGTTACTCCGAAAGTGAGTGGGATGAGAATAAAGGCCTCCAAGGCCTCCTATTTATAGTAGATTGGTGGAGATTCCAACTTAGAACTTTTCGATGTGGGACAAATCATTATGCATGTTTCCCTTTGAATTTTCCATTTAATTTTCAAAAATTTCATATCTGTTTTATTTACTTTAATTGATATTTATCCAATAAATTTCAATTCCATAATATATCCAATATATTCTAAATAAATAAATATCTAATTAATATATCCAATATATTAATTCTCTTCTTTAATAATTATCCAATAATTATTAACTCAACTAATATGTCTAACATATTAATCAATATTCTCCATTTAATAATTATCCAATAATTATTAAACCAATTAATATGTCCAACATATTAATTATTGTGATCTCATAATTAAATAATTATTCAATAATTATTTATAATTAATTTATCAAATTAATTAATTTCTCATTAATAATATTTATTCGATAAATATTTAATAAATATATCTAATATAATAGCAAGTTTAATAAATTAAACTTTATGCTCGTATTAATTATGTCTCACATATATAATATGTGAATTTGAACTCTTCAAACTCACTCTCTAATAAAATAGTAGACAAGTTAATCTCCACTAAAGGCCTATGCTAAACTTTTTCACACTATAGGACAAGTTAATGTCTACGGATATAATCGACCATCTGTCATATGATCCTTCACGAGCTTGTTCGTAATTCACAACTGAGACAAGAAATTCGTTCTGCTCCTGTGATTATATCTTTCTCCTTAAGCGCCAATGATTCCTCTAATGATCAAGTGTTTATAGTCCAACTATAAATCAATGTCCTCTCGGACCAATGCGAGGCGGGATCCCCTTGTCCAAGCCTCGGAATCAATTCTTAAGGGAACAACTCTACATCTTCCTCAAATTTTAGGAAGGCGTGAATTCCTTCTTGTGATGTTACGTTCCCAGCCACTCACTACGTCAATTTTCGATGTGGGAGGCTTATTTACTCAGCGTTGTTTGGCTGGTCTCACCAATGCACATCAAATGACGCTTTCATAAAACAGGAGTTCACAACCCACTCTGGATTAAGATCACATCGACATACGATCACCCTTAGTGAAGTAGTTGATACGATTCTATAAAGGAATTACTAGATCAATCATAAAACTTCTGGTCACGTCTTATGCAAGAACTCCTTTTTGCATAGGCCCCCTCACTCACATGTCTCCACATGAACAACTAGGATCAGGTTGTTTGCAGTATTTGCAAAGCAGGCAGTACCAGCAGTGTCACTAAGACTTAGACACCCAACCTTAGTCCATATATTGTATACTTTTTAGGTTATTATCTTGGAACTAGATCCACGAGTATGTCTCATATACTTGTCCAAGTGTACATCCAAATAAACATGGGAATATTGCTATTAATCCAATTAATGTGATAAAGCTGAACGACGTTTGTATATTAAATGCATAATTAATGAAAATAATCATCTTAACTAATAACTGAAATATAACATCAAATGCCTAACATTAAACTCTTGTTCTTTAACTACAAACTACTAGGCCTTTAGGGCATAATCTCTAACATTAATTACCTTAAATTCCTTTGTCATTCTGCCTTCTACAAACTGATCTTAATGCTCTTATGAGATCTAAGAATATAATTTGAGCAGAGTAAATAACATTTCAGGTTCATTGGACTCCACAAACGGCTGAATGAACTTCACATTCAGCATGTATCTGAACGTCTAAGATGACCTCAACAAAGACATCATATTATAAGGTTTCATTTCGAATCGAACTTAAATGACATATGCAAACAATATAATAAGTTAGATTAGTTAATAAGTACTACGCATTTGATATTAATTATATCGCGCATATGAAATAGTTACTTTTAAACAATCCCACATTTTCTTTTTCAGTTCTTTAGGGACATGCTTCCAAACATCGAATGATAATGGGATTTTTGTTCTAGCACAAACACGAATAAAAATGCTCAATTTGGTTGCACCATCTTCTATTCTTTACCCTTGCTCATTATACTGAACAACCTGTCATTCCCCAACTATCATGTCTAGTGCCAGCTTCCACATGACTGTCATGCCTCTACTAAACCTCTTTCGTCAAACGGGTACCTTCATATGAACACCATCAACATGATCACTACGTGGAAGGACCCGAGCTAAGAATGGTCCTAAACCTGGTCCTTACTCAGCATGCATGCATAAAACGCATTTAAAAATAAAGTATTCAAGTCAAGAGCTTTGAAATTAAAACATTCCATTGTTAAAACAAAACAAGTTCCCAGCTAGTATTTAAACACACAATCTCAAATATTTCAAAACACAATATGCAAAAGCTCCCTATGGACTCCATGTCCAACTACATCCTGAATCAAGTAAATAAACATAAAAAAAATAGACAGAGTGGCGCCTGCAGCTCCCATGATCATTCAGCTCCTCCTCTAGCCGTCCTGGTGCTGTCCTAAGTTACCTAGTGGAAAAGCCAAAGAAAAATAAGGGTGAGTACAAAGGCACTCAGTAAGAATCTCTAACCGGGGTACAGTACGAAACAACGCATCATCTAGCAATCAAGTATACAAGCAAACAGTTACCGACATAAAACCAGGGGACAAGATGTCCAACAACTCCTAGGTCATCGAAAGTCTCTTACCCTCGGCCTGAGTGACCTCTCAACAGCTGGTCCTGACCAGTTCTCCAAACTGGTCCTGGGAAAACTGGGAGAGTACCCGGTGTCTGGCTCTAGACTCGAAAAGGAAGTGGTTTACTTACGAACATTAGCCCGAGGGAGCTCTCCGCCTGGTGCCTAACGCATGTGCACGCACACAGCATGCTGCTGCAAACTGCGTAAATGTGGGGGCCTAGGGACATACTACGCCAGTCCAGGTATGCATGCCTAAAGACTTAGAAGCGGTGTCTCTGATCTACAGTAGCGCGAAACCCTCGGTGGTCGACTGTAGGAGCCTTACCACCAATGCCTGAAGCTAAGAACCGGCCAAGGCAGGCTTACACCGTTGGCAGGGTTTCTAGGCTTATACCTGTGTGGTAGCTACTCCACACCCAGCTGTCGGGGGTAAGAAATCTGTCCTTACAGCCGGACCTGTGGGGACACGTACGTTGGTCCACTCTCAGCCTCTAGATGATGACATCCTAACAAGTTCTAACTAAGAATCCCAACTCCATTACTTATCATACATACGTGCTCAACACAAAAACCCTAGCATGGTTCTACAAGATTAAAACAGAAATCAAGCATGCTGGTAGAACAAACCTAGCATGGCACTAACATATGAACACCGAAATCAAACATGCTAGCAGAACAGATCAGCATAAAAGTTCCTATCCACTAAACATGCTCATAACGGTATAACTAGCATACAAGAAAGCAATCAGAGAAGTCTCGCAGAGTCCACACAACCCCGGCAAGATATCCTTACCTAGAAATAAGCAGGAATAAACAACAGATAAAATGCTCCTTGAGCTGCAAATCCAACAACCTAGCAAGTAATAAATATAAACACGGATTAACTACTACTCGAACAGCTGCACTAACTAATTAACCAACACATGTTCGGGAGAAGGAATTACCCTAAATCGAACACAAGGCGGCTCTGCAACAGAACCTCGGCGAAGGCGAAGGCGAAGCTACAGACGGCTGAGCGAAGAGCTGGGCTCAGCGAACGACTCGCTGTGGTGAAAGCTCGCTGGGGTGAACTCCGAAGGCGAACGCTGCACAGACGCTTAGCTCGATTAAGCGAACGGATAAGAACTCGGCAATGTGCTTTTGTGGACTCAACTGCAATTTGCAATGAGCGAGAGACCTTGAATCAGGCGATGGAAAATCAAACAAGAAGCGAGAAGAGCTTGGTGAAACGTACTTGAAGCGAACAAGCTTGCTGGTGGTCTCTGGCAAAGGGAATCTGAGGGAGGCAAAGCTACGACGCGATTGGAACTGTGCGGCTATGGCGAAGCGAGGGCGTGCGGCAGACGAGCGGCTGAGCGAACTGGTCGGTGAGGTAGAAAGGAAGGGGTTCGCCTAGGCTGGCGAACTTGGCTGCTCGTGCTCGGTGAAGGCGACAGGATTTCAACGAAGGAGAGAAGGAAAAGTGAGTTTGGCGATTTAGGAGAAAAGAGAGAAAAATGAGAAAAACGTGAAATTGGAGAAGTGGCTGGGTATTTATAGGTCTCGGCCAAAAGGAAAGGGTTTAACAGGGTTGCGACACGTGTCCTCAGGCAGTTTCGGCTTCGAATCCTGGCAAAGCCATCTTTTTCTTTCTTTTTCTTATTTAATCAAACAAGGCTAGAAACTTCTCAAATAGCAACGCTAGCCCTAGGGACCTGAAACAGAAACAAGAACTCAAACTCAGCAATTAATAAAACCGTCTTGAAACCCTAATTAATTACGAGACTACTCCTGAAGGAAAAATTACCAAAATACCCCTAGAGGCTCAAACTATCCCAACCGAACAACTAAAAAAGTAACTGAACGTACCTGGAGAACCGGAATGGAAAATTGGGCCATTACAATATTCCCTCCTTTTAAGACTTTTGTCCTTGAAAGTCTTAAGACTGGAACAACTCCGAATAATGCGTCCTCATCTCGTCCTCTAACTCCCAAGTCGCTTCCTCTGCCTCCACTGAACTTTAACCAAGTTGATCTCCCGGATACGCAACGTCTTACGATCCTGGGTTAAAATCTGTACTGGTTTTTTTTGAAACTTAAATCCTCGTTCAGCTCTAACGGCTCAAAGTCAACCACGTTCAAAGGATCTGCCACATACTGTCTTAACATAGAAACGTGAAAGACACTGTGCACTGCAGCAAAAAATGGGGGAAAAGCCAAACGGTAGGCCATTGGACCGATCCGCTCAAGGATCTCAAAAGGCCCTACAAACCTGGGTCTCAACTTGCCCCGCTTAACAAACCTCAAGACTCCACGCATCGATGCTACTTTCAGAAACACATGCTGGCCAACCTTAAACTCCAGATCTCTACGCCGAACATTGGCATAACTCTTCTGCCTACTCTGTGCCGTCAACATACGAGCCCTGATCTTCTGCACTGCGTTATTAGCCATCTGTAGCAGCTCGAGTCCCAAAACCTGTCTGTCACCAACCTCTTCCCAGAACATTGGAGATTTGCACCGCTTACCATACAAAGCCTCAAATGGAGCCATCTGAATCGTCGACTGATAGCTATTATTGTAGGCAAACTCCATCAGATACAAGTACTGATCCCAACTACCTGGAAAGTCCAAGACACAGGCTCGCAATATATCCTCAAGAATATGGTTCACCCTCTCTGTCTGACCATCCGTCTGAGGGTGAAAAGTAGTACTGAAGCTACACTCGGTTCCCAAGCCCTTCTGGATCGCTCTCCAGAAGTGAGAAGTGAACCGAGAGTCATGATCTGAAACAATCCTCACAGGCAGCCCATGGTACCGAACGATCTGCTCCAAAAATAGCTGTGCCCACTGCTCCACAGTATAGTTAACTCTACCGGGGATAAAATGTGCTCTCTTAGTCAGCCTATCTACAACAACCCAAATCTGAGTAAACCCTCTCGGCGTCCTCAGCAACCCAGAAATGAAATCCATTGAAATCTCTTCCCACTTCCACTAGGGTACACTCAACGGTTGCAACAAACTAGTCGGTTTCTGTCTGGGAGCTTGCCGGCTAACAAACTCTGTAATGTCTCGCTTCATTCCCATCCACCAGAACGTTTGCTTAAGATCCTGATACATCTTGGTACCTCCTGGGTGCCAAGAAAATGGGAACTATGAGCCTCACTAAGCAACTCGGCTCATATTCCGGCGTCAGCTGGGACACACAACCGACCTCTATACCTCAAACCTTCATCGGATGCTAAAATGAAGTCAAAATCTTCGTCCTCTTAAACTCTCTCAATCAACCTACTCATCTTGGGATCACTCAGCTGGCCATCATGATCCTCTGCTTAATCGACGGCTGAACTGTCAACTGGGCTACCCTGGCGGTAACCTCTCTCAAGAATACTGTAATACCACCTCACTCGAACTCTTTCTGCAAATACATCTGGGAACTTAACAAGGTGGCGGAGTATGACGTCTTCCTACTCAGAGCATCGACCACAATATTGGCTTTTCCCGGGTGGTACAATATCTTACAGTCCTAGTCCTTAACCAACTCGAGCCACCTCCTCTGTCTCATGTTTAACTCCTTATGAGTGAAGAAGTACTTAAGGCTCTG
>JBBMKA010059041.1:0-17810 GCA_037833695.1 Sechiopsis laciniata
TTTAACCTAGTGGGCCAAACGCCGGGAAGGAGCTCTTCCCTTCCCTTCCCAGCTCCTTCCCGGTAGGCCAAACGTGCCCTAGGTTTTGTTAAGTTAGCACTTACAATTCAAGCGTACTTAGAGATAAGGAGTGCTAGTGTGTTGGCTCAAGTATTAATGGAAACTAAGAAGTTCGAGAGAATTCAAGCTGCATTAATTCTAACTTACTTTCTTATCACAATGGCGATTTATGTGACTTAAGTATTTCTGATGCTTAGTTAATTCTTGTTCTTATTTAGTTATAATTTGCTCAATCAACCTTTTGACAATTTCACATTTCTTTACCCATTTGACTCTTGCATGGTAGCGTAAACAAATAGATTTTAATTTTGTGAGGAGACAATCTTTACTTATTAAAACTTGCTATAAAAAACTTGTGTACACTTGCACACTTAGTTAAGTAGTGAAAAGGAAACCCAATCTATCTGAACACTTCGTTGACGCGAACGCTGGGCAAAAACGACAATCACCTTTTTGCACTACATATGTCTTTAAAAAAAATTCATTAAAAATATCAACAAAAAAAAATCATTAAGTATAAGTTATGGGAGGTGAGAATTCGAAAAGAACAAAAAGATAGTAACTAAATAAAAAAAGTATAAGTTGTTGAAAAGATTTTGTGTTCACAAAAATAAAAGGAAGTTGAACAATTCATTAATAGTATTTTAAATTTAATGATAATGTGAGTTTGCTTAAATGACAACATCAAACCTTTTGTGAGTGGATTTGCTCAAATGAAATAATAAAGAATAATACATATAAGTTGGAATGAAATGACATAGGTTTGTAATTTAAAGTGTAATTTGATGGTAAAATAAAATAACTCTTTCCTTAAGCCACACTTTAAGGTAGTATGAAATATGATATGATATATTAAAAAAAGTCTACTTAAAAGAAAATAGAAAATCAGTATTCCTCGATTCTAAACAAAATGAATCTCAATAATTAATATAAACAAAATAGACAACAAACTATTATAAGCTCAAAGTGTAATCTTATAAAAAAGAAATTTACATAAATGCGTTCTCACAAACCATTGTAAATAAAAATAACAATATACAATAATGATATAAAGTACAATAAAAATAGTAACTAAACAAATCTAAGTCCCTAACAATGCACTCAAAATTTAAAATAGAGTTGTTCACTTAATAATTTATCAAACACACATTATCAATCAACTTTATGAAAGTGAAGCTATAAGGTTCAAAGTTGGATTCAAGATATTGACTTGATCGATTGATCCCTTAAGCTTGAATATATCAACATCTTAAAATATTTTGACTATTAAAGAAATTTTGGAGAGCATCAAATTCAAAGTATTAATTCAACGCTTGGATCACTTGAAGTCAATTACAACACCAACATCTTGAAAAGTTTTGATTATTGGAAAGCTTTGAAGAACTATGTAATGGTAAAAATTGGTGAGTTTATGAAGAACTATAAAATTGTAAAAATTGGAGAGCTTTTGAACATTTGAAAAGGTGATGTAACCTTTAACCTTCTAACCTTTTCACTTCTAAACATATTTATTGTCATTTAAATAAAATATATTTTTTTAAAACTATTCTAAAAATAAATAAGCTTTTAAGATAGTATGAAGTGATTATTTAGTACCAACATTTTTCTTATGTTCATGACAAAAATATTATCTAATGTTTTTATTAATCCACTTCCACATGTTCCATTATTATATTAAAATGTATAAAAATGATTTTATTTAATGTTTTTATTAAACCGCTTCCACACGTTCCATTACTAATTAATTTATGAAAAAATGTATAAAAATGATTTGAAGGCACATTCCATTATTATATTAAAATGTATAAAAATGATTTTATTTAATGTTTGTGTGGTATGCTTGTAATTTAAAGGGTAATTTAAGGGTATAATTATCTAAAAATGATTCTTCCCTTAAGTAACACTTTAAGGTAGTATGATATGATATGATATGATATAATATGATATGATTAACAAAACTAATTTTTGATTTCTAATGATTAATTCCAGATTGTTTGGCAATTATAATAATACCCCTACAATATAATAAATGTTAATTAATACCATTTTAATTATAGAAAATAAATAAGAAAAATTCTAAAACCTTCCAAACTTCCTTCTAAAAAAAACTCCCCATTATTTGTGTCTCTTCAGCCTCAAATTTCCTTCTAATTTTCATTATTTCTTCCTCAAACTTTTGGCATCCATTTTCTCTCTCAAATTTTCTTCACAAAATCATCTTTTTATACCATCTCGAAATGTGTACAAGACATTTATTATAATTCTGCTACTAATAAGTTTTGATGTGATACTTATTGTTCAATACGATCCTTTTATTCATATTGTTATTAAGTATAGATATGTGTGTATTAAATGTATTTATGTCGTGTTGAAAAATAATGCAGTCATATAAATACTATGTAAAAACTATCGAATTTATTATTAATACTAGTATTAATAATAAGAATTTAACCTTGCCAACATACATTACTATTAAGTATACATATTAATTTTATCTTCTACATTCATGTAAATTTAGAGTTTTAGTTTGAATGGAACCACACATATGATACTATATATTAACTCACGTTTAGTACAATTTGAATATTATAATAAATACACTTTATATATGTAATGTGTATTATAATTCAATATTATTATTTATGTTATGATTATTATAAAAATATCGTATTATTTCCATCTTCTACCTTCTATTTCGTGAAAGCACCGCCATCAAACACGATGATGCTTTTGCACTTCTGGAAAAATAGAGACATGACAGAAAATCTAAGAGTAAGTGCAGGAATCCATGTAAATGTTGGATTTACGTCTGAAATCGCCAGAAACTACACAAAACGGCCGTCAAGAAGTGTTTGAAGACAAAGAGAAAGGTGGATGAGGGGTTTTGTTCGCCAAAAAAATGCCAAAATCACAACATCTTTAGTAATAAAAATCAACGAAAACACCATAATGAAGCGCCTGAATCTTCTTAAAATACCAAAATCCCATAAATCGACGGTGAAGCAACGAAAAATGGGTATAAATTCATCGATAATAAAAATTGGGGGTAGGTTTTTCTTGCCAGAATCAAGGGAGAGAAAGGTATAAAAAAAAAAGGAAATCAAATATGGAGAAATCTATTTTGAAATTCTATTTTAATGAAAGAAATTGTGTAATTAAGAAAATGTATTTAAGTTATTAATGAAATTATATTAAATGTAGGGGAATGACAAAGTGATATTAAAAATATATGTAAATCTGGAAAATAAGAAGAAAAATTAGAATTGCAAAAGATTCTTTTTTTTTGGCCTAAAAATATAAATATTTTGTGAAAATGATACATTGAATATAATTTCCCAAAAACTATTTTAAAATATAGATTTATTTTAGTTCTTAAATTTCAAATAAACAATTTGATTCCCGAACTTTTAATAATTATTTTAATTTTGATAATTAATTTTCTTATAACAAATTAATCACATTACTTGGAGGATGTGCAATAACGTGTGTGGTGTGTACATGTATTAAGATGTTGACTTAGATATTATTTTATTATTAGAACAAGATATTATTTTATTATTATTTAATAAGTGAATGTCTAAGTCAGCTTACTCGTGCTACAACTATTTTTATGAAATAATTGTTTAATCGTTTTTTTTTTTTTTTGAGACGTTAATTGTATTATTTTTTAACTGTCCAGATAACATATAAAAAATTAATTATTAATTAAATGATGATCACTTATTGAACTCCATAACCTTAAATTACATTATGAATGATTGTTGAGTGAGATAATGGAGATGACTATTAGGTAATAGACAAAAGTAACTTTTTTATCAAAAAAATAATTTTTATGAAGTGGAGATTTGAATCGATCAACGTCAACCAAAAGCATATATGTTAGCTCATTTTTGCATTTTTATTCATGGTGTAAGGTACAAATATTTTGATTACAGTTTATGAACTAAATTAAATAATCGGTATTTTGCTCTCGTTTATTTGAGAGCAATATTACCCAATCTCATCTCACCTACGGATTTATTTATATCTGCATAACACAATTTGGTCCTTTCACAAATGTAGAGACCCGAAGATGAGTTAGTTCGAGCTGTGAATCAGTTCAAAGCTTACGAGGACAAGTTGTTTCTCTCGAGCGTGTGCAGCCATCTTCTGATCATGTTCCACACAGGTTCTCTTTCTTTTATTCATTTTTTCACAAATGTTTACTTCTGCTCCTGCCAATTCTTCATATCAATTTCACTTGTCCATATGAATTTATACTTTGCATGTTCCTTTATATTAACAAAATCTTAGGAAAAAAAAAGAAAGAAGAGAAAAGTGGTTTTAATGATCCTATACTTACACTTAGGGGTGTTCAAAAACCGAGCCGAACTGAGCCGAATCGATCGGTTTGATTCGGTTATTTATTAAATAAATAAATAATTGGTTCATAAATCCAATAAACCAAATTTTCTGGTTCGGTTTTCGGTTTATTACTTTAAAAATCCAGAAAAATCAAACAGAACCGCACATCCTAATCTATATGCTTATTTTTTATTCGTTTTGTTTTTAAACCCAGCTCAAGCCCATTTGTTTCTAAGCCCATTTAAACCAGCCCTATATATTTCTATAACAACAAAAACCTTTATTACCAAACTTCACCGCCGCTTGTTTCAGAAAAAAAAAAGGGCAAAATCTTTTCACATCATCTCTTTTCCCCAACCCCTTCTTCTTCTCAAAGTTTTTTCTTCTATCTTCAGTTTTTTTTTTTTTTCATTTCACTTTTTTTTTTAATTCCCATTCGACCTCAAATTTATTTCTCCTTCAACCCTCGTCTCTAGCATGTGCATCTACCAGCTAAATAAGTGATTACACTAAGGATTGTACAAAAAATTGGAGTTTAGTATGTCTTTTGTTTTCATATGAGATATTTTTGTGAAATTCTAACTCCATCTCATTCTTCCCATCTTAATAAAATATAGAATAGAAAACGATTTTGTTCACTCTGTACTCGGTTTTAACCGACCTGAACCGTCAGAACCGAGGTAGGTTGGTTGAGTTCCTAGATCATAACCGAATAATCTCGGTTTTGGTCGGTTTAAATGTTTCAAAACCGACACCCTAGGTTCGGTTCGTGGTTTGGTCCAAAACCAGACCAAACTTAACCGTGAACACCCCTACTTACACTAACTTTTAACTCATCCATTTTTATTTTTATTTTTTGGCTTTGATCTCTATATTAGGATTTCTTTGTTTTATTGGAGTTAGGCTTGTAGTTATCGATTTTTTCTTTTGTAATTGTCTTATATAATTTAACCCATTTAGTTAACTTCTTTTCTCCCCATCTTCACCCCTCCCATTTTTCTCCATACGTTTCCTATTAAAAAAAGATTAAAAAAATTAAAAAAAAGAACTACTCTTTTTTTTTTTGTTTGCTTTTTTTGTTCTTTGTTATTTGGATTTTAACCAACAGCCGATAATTAATGAAGCTCACATAATTTTCTTGTTACATGCTGTTTCCGTGATCTTCTCTTTTTATGATCATTCTCTTAACTTAAGCTTGTGGGCTTGTAGAGGGTTGAATGTTTAGACTTTTGTTTGGTAACTTATCAAGTTGAATTTCTTAGATATTTGCTGGCAGAAGCTGGCGATACATTGTTTGCTTCATTTATTGGAACAAAGCAATACAAGTAAGTTGGGAAATAGTTGATTTCATTTGTTGGAACAAAGCAATAGTTGGGTAATAGTTTATTCTTTTGCTGCTTGAGTCTACGAGAGAATTCATTGTCTGGGTGCGGGAGCTTTTTCTTCTTCTCCCTCTGGCCCCTTCCTCACTTTTTGTAACATTTTTTTTTTCATAATATAAGGGATTTAATGGCGGATGTGAATATACTACAAGGAGCTATATTCCATGAAGATATAGTGGATGGAGTTGATGGGGCCGAAACTTCGAATTTTAATGACGATGAAAATCAGAAGGGAACAGTTAGAGATATCCATTTTTCCCGTGGGGCCAGATCCCCCGGGGACCCGCCCCTAACGGGGCGGGGAACGGGGCCGGGGGAAAAATTCCTCGTGGCCTAATCGGTATTCCCCGTCCCCGGTCCCCCCTCCGATTTTTTTTTTTAAAATTTTATTCCTTTAATTTTCGAATAAAAATATATTTGTTGATGAAATTATGTATATGAATATTTTTCTTTAATAATTAACACAGTTGGAACTTATAGATATTTTCTAAGAAAATCTAATTATTTAGAATTGTTGTTAAAAAATTATATGAAAAATTGAATTTTTTTTTTTTTTTTTTTGGAAAAATCCCTGCGGGGAACCCGATTCCTGCCGGTGCCCCTCGGGGAATTCCTGCCTCGATCCACGAGAAAAAAATGGAGATTTTTTTGGGGACGGGAAGGCCATTACCCGACCTCGCCCCGCTCCGTGGACATCTCTAGGAACAGTTGAGAACTCATGGAATGCCCTCGAGTCAAAGGCTAAGCAGCTGAAGGGTAAATCCAAATCTATTGTCCATCGGGTAACTAATAGTTACCCTCTTGTTGTACCCTTTTTTGAGAATTTCTCTTGTTGTACCCCACTTATCTAAAACCTAATTATGAACTGTATGATTTCTTTTTTATCTATATGTATTTAGATTTTTTTGGCCTTTTTATTTTCCCCCTTCCACAACATTTTCTTTTATGAGAAGCAAAATTTGTGATGAAAGTGATCAACAAAAGAAAAATGTGGAAAACATTTTCTCCAAACTTCCCTACCCATACAACAATACTCTAAAACTTTCATTTGATTTGGAGAGTATTGCAGAAGTTTGTAGTTAGGGCGAGCAAAATGCTTAAAAGAATTCTAGCTTTGTCTTTGAATGGACAGCTTGGACCAAAAAGTGGTTGATATTATTTGGAGGCTTGGAGCCAGAAAATTGTTGATACGAGCCTAATCTGTTGAGTAAAAGGGCAAGAAACGAAAAGGTGATTAGCATCTTTTTCACTATTCCTGCACACAAAAACCACTGCAAGTTTGTCTATTTTTCTTTTAATTTTTTTTTTATAGATTAAAAGCTTAAATAAAATAAGATAAATAATGAATTAATTGTAAATTATTGTTCTCTGGTACCAATTCTGCCTACAAACAGAGTAAAAATAATTTCTTAAAAAACTTTTAATGGTTTTTTTCTCTCCAAATATATTTTATGGGCCTTGAGGTGCATAAGGTGATAGATTCAATTCATGGTGGCCACCTACCTAAGAATTAATTTCTTACGAGTTTCCTTGGCATCCAAATGTTGTAGGGTCAGGCGGTATGTCCCATGACATTAGTCGAGGTGTGCAAAAGCTGGCCTGGACAATCACGGATATAAAAAAATAATAATAATAAATATATGTGTGTGTGTGTTTGCAAAACATTTCATCCTTCACGTTATATTAATCCTCAGGGTTTCTTGGCTCGTGCTAAAGGGATTCCTACTTTGGAGTATACAGACTTGCTCAAAGAAGAATCAGAAGCTTATGCTATGCGGACATTCACTCCGTGGAGTTGTATCCTAGTTTTAGCAGTTGATTTTATGTAGTAAACGCGCTAACTCTCGTTGTTGTTCTTAAGTAGCAGTTTTAGCTACTCTTTAAAATCAAGCCCATAACCCATAAATGTGTATTAAAAAATAAAGAATGAGTTAAATTAGGAGTAAAGAATAATAATAAATAATAAATAAATGCTTGAAGAAAATTCTGAATCGTTTGACGTGACGCTAAAGGATATAACTAATCGGTTGATATTAATTATTTCAAGACTTTTAACCTGGTTATGAAACCAATTACCATAAGAATTCTACTTACCTTATTACTTGCCTATAATTGGTCTATGAAGTACCTAAGACAAATGATGGGCTTAAACTTTGCCAAACTAAATATATTAAGGGCTTTTGAAGGATTTTAACACTCCTCAAAGGGTGGCACGGCTGCTAAAAGTCGTTCATTACCAATGGCTTTTTAGAGAATAAAAAAAAGGTATTCTAGGAGTTAAGAAAGCCAAATGTAAAACTCGATTAGTTGTTAAGGGCTTTTAGTCAAATCCTGGTGTTCATTATTTTGATGTGTTTCCTCCTGTTGTGAAACATAGCACTGTTCGTGCATTGTTTGGTATTATAGCTATTCATAATCTTGAACTTGAGTAGTTAGATGTAAAAATTGCATTTTTAAATGAAGAACTTGAAAAAGATATTTATATGTATCAACTACAGGGTTTTATAGTTTAAGGAAATGAAGACTATGTATTTTTATTCAAGAAGTCTTTGTATGACCTGAAACAGTCACAATGGTGCAAGAAATTTTTTTCTTTTATGACTACACATGATTTCAAGTGAGTAGTTATGCCAATTGTGTTTACTTCAAGAAAAATCATGATAGATAATTTATGTATCTTCTCTTATATGTTGATGATATGTTAATAGCTACTAAAGATATAAGAGAAATTAGACAAGTTAAAGCAGTGAAGAGTTTGATATGAAAGATTTGGGAGTAATAAAGAAAATTTTGGGTATGGAAATTGTTAGAAACGGAAAAGTGAGAAATCTTTATTTGAGTAAAAAAGGGGTGCATACAAATTTTTTTGTCTAAGTTTAATATGCATCATGCCAAGAAAGTTAGTACTTTATTAGCCTTGCATTTTAAACTATCATCTACTTTGTCCCCATAGTCATATTATGAGGTTGATTATATGTCTCGAGTTTCTTATACCAGTGCAGTTAGTTCTTTGATGTACGTAATGGTTTGTACTCGTCCTGATTTATGGTACGTAGTGAGTGTGGTTTGTAGGTATTTGAGCAATTTCGCTAAAACACATTGGAAAGAAGATCAGTGGATACTGAGATATTTACGAGGTATAATTGATGTTTGTTTGCATTTTAGATTGAGTCATTGGTTATGTAGACTCTGAATATGCTAGATTTTAATTTTTTTATTTATTTATTTTTTTAAAAAAGGAAAAATGATCTCATACTGGCTATTAATTGAAAAACTAATTTGCATAATACAGTTGATATTCTAGATCCAATTTTGATGGTCTGAAGTACTAGTTTTGACTGGTTTGTTCGTTTCAGGGCTCAGAGTTGTGTTTGGCTATTTGGAGCTTCCAATGGATTCTTGGAGAGCTGTTAGTTGAATGGCCAAGGTAAGGGACCCTTTACCTCCTTCTCGAGGACATGTGGTTAATACATGTGCCGGTTTACTTGCATTAGTTGATTTGTCTAATTGTAGCATAACCATGTGCATTGTATGTTGCATTTGATTGCATCAGGAGCATATAAATTTCATGCTTGTCTCTGGTATGACTAGTGATGCATGAATCATGTATGTCTGCCTGATATGGTCGAGTTGCATGTGGTTGCATGATTGTCCTGATATGGACTTGCATAACTATCCTGATATGGACTTGCATGTGTTTGATGCACGGCTTGATGCCTCGTTTGGACCCAAACGAGTCATGGAGACCGGATAGAGGAGACTAGTAGGTGGGTATGGACGATGATATTCGGGCTCACACCCCAGCTTGGGTGATATTCTCTCGCTCCGCAGGACTTCTGTGGATGGTCAGTCGGCCAGGCTCACGGCCCTGGATGGTTTCTACTAGTAGCCTAGGCACTCTCCAGGTATGTGGAATGGGCCTGATATGGTTCCTTGGTGATTGGTGTGGCGCCACCTCTCGCTGTGAGTACGAGGCCTGGGGCCAACAGGTTACTCGACTCGCCGGATCCCTCTAGAGTAGGTTGCCAGATTGCTCTCGAGTCAGAGGACTCTTGTGAGCTGTTGGTCTTGGGGTCTACAATCTTTAGACCGCTCTGCGTGGTGCTCGTCAAAGACGAGGTTTCTTGACCTAGCATCCAAGAGCTTGGGTTTTGTACACCCCTCGGTTATGTTGCTCATCATACTTGTTTGCTGATGTTTGTATTATTGTGCATGTCTGTCCCCGAGCTGGGGAAGCCTTATTGAGTTTGCGAAAACTCACCCTTTCCACTGTGGAATCTCCACAGGTACTACTAGATTGTACCGAGATGGATGATCGACGGAGCTGGAGATAACCATGGGACCGGCTGCATTACTTTGTGTAGAGTCTTTTAATTTATTTCTTCTGCATGAACTATTTAGGGGAATGATAAGTTGTACATATTTACTCGAGCTTTTATGTTTTGAATCTTGGGTATCCATTGATTTTTTTAATGGATTTAATGTTTTATAAACTTGTTTGTAAACAACCTATTTGAATTGGTTTTGTTTTTATACTTGCCTTAGATGTCAAACATTGTTTTCATGCATTTAGAGTTAAGGACTTAGGTTTAGACCCTGATTTGGGTCGGGTTCTTACATATCTTCCTTACAAAAGATTAGATCTTTCATGAGAAGACAAAGCATATTGATATACGATAGTGTTTTGTATGTGGGGTCACTATTCAAAGTGATATTGTTGAGAGCAAGATTAGTACCAACGACAATCGAGCTAATATGATGACTAAATCTCTTCCACTAAACAAGTTCAAGCATTGCTTGAGTTTTGTTAATGTTTGAAGTTTCTAAACTACTTAAATTTTGGAGAAGATGACTGTAGATTTTCATTTGATATTTGAACAAATTAGTGTCAAGGTGGAGATTTATTATGTCACTACTTTGCCCCACATTAGAAGTTTTGCCTTTTGGCAAACTTCCCTTCCCGTATATAAGGCTCGATGTCTTCCCATTTAATGTACACAAGTATTTTATTATTATTATTTTTTTAGTATTAGTTTGTAATTCATTTAGAAATCAATTATGGTGGGTACTCTTTTGTAATCTCATCTTTGAAATCCTTATTAAAATATTATCGTCATTTTCACTCATGGATGTAGGTTTTGTCCAAACCACATAACATTTTTGTTTATTGTTCTTTTCTTTACTCCATTTATTTTATATTTTCTATTACTATAATTAAATTTAGTTTATTTTGTTGCATCGATATTAAGTAGTACATATTAGATCTACTAATTTTTTCCATTCGTGAAATCTATGGACATCCCTCAATTTTGTACAACAAAATATGTTAAGCAGATAATTATTGTGTTTCTTTAAATTTGTAGAAAATTGATTTTTTTTTTTTTTTTTTTTTTACATTCTAAATTTATTTTTATTGATCATAAGTTTATATTCTTACCATATGTGATACAAATGATCTATTTTAAACTACCATTTAGAATTATAAGGATCTATTTAAACTTTATTTTTAAATTTAAATATGATACATAATCATCCTTCGAGTGCTTTAATTTTTAATATTTTTTATTATTAAATTTAAATAATTAACAAATATATAAAAATTGAAAATATTAACATTATTATTTATATAAAGATTGAAAATATTAGCACTTTTAGACACGCTTAATTGCCTATGATACCTTCTATTAAATAAATAAATAAATAAAACAAAACAAAAAAAAAACTAGCATCTAAGATATTGAAATTCAATGTCAATTTGGATGAAAAAACACAATCTTCCAAGGTGTATAGGTCTACGATAATGCGAGATTTTTTAATTTTCACCATGTATATCATAACAATCATTTATTTAAACGACTTTTTAAAATACATCTAACATAGTTAACAAATATAACATAAAAATAATAAACATATCAGATTCATGATGCACATGATAAAATTATTATTATTATTATTATTATTATTATTATTATTATTATATGATATATACAACTAATATATGTATCACATGCAAGGCATGTCCTATATATATTATATATCATCACATCAATCCATATCAATTTTATTTTAATTTTTATTTCTGTAAAATATTTAACACTAAATTTTCATTTCATTTATTTAACTCTAAATTAAACATTGTTCAATTGGTTTGATCTACAATTAAATCTCTCCATCTTATATGTTGAACTAAAAATATATGTATTTAATCGTGGAAGAAATTAATTAAAAAATGTTAATTTTTTTATATGAAATTTAGATATTATTAAATAAAAGTTTAATGATAAATTTAGCCTATAAACTTTGATGATTGTGTTTATTTAATCCATAAACTTCAAAAATAATTTATAATCCTAAAATTAGGTTTTGATTCTAGTCGGTCTTTATTGTTAATATCTTTACTCAAAATGTTAATATCACATGTTAAAATTTTTTATATATATGTGTGAAACGGTGTGAGTAATAATGTACGGTCAACTTAAAAAATATCATATGAAGCTACAAAGGAGAAGAAGGATGTTCCCATAGCTGGGCATGTAATTTATGTTTGTGTGAAACGTTGTGAATAATACGAAATGGAACATGGATGGAGACGAGGAATGCGAGTAGTGGGATCTATAAAATTTATTTTAGAGAGTCACGTTTATATTAATTATTTGGTAGGTTCATTTCTCTATATACGTATACAAAAATTCCAAAATTTGGAGAAATTACTATATGTGTGAGCATACGATGCATGTGTGGACATATCATATTATAATAAATTTTCATATGTTTAAATAATACAAACAATAATATTTATATAGAAAATAACTATTTTATAGACATACAAAAAGTTAAATAAAATGTTAAGTTTGTTAAATTAATAATATTTATGTATTTTTTATACATTTATTGACAATTGAATCCATGCAATATATAAGTTAACATTATATACATTTTTAATATCAACTAAAAAATAAATGCAACCAATTAAGAAATTTATAATCAATCTTACTAAAACTAAAATATTACATTTGAATTCAAAATCAAATATTTAGGAACATTGAAATACTTCTTAGGGATGGAATTTGCCAGATCAAAGCAGAGAATTCTTGTCAATTAGAGAAAATACATTCTTGACTTACTGAAAGAAACAGACTTACATAGAAACAATGCAACAAGACCCCTATTAAACCAAACTTGAAACTACAAGCAGCATCTGATAAAAGAGGTAAAAGATAAATAAAGATATTTGAGACTTGTGGTCAAACTTATTTATTCATCTCATAAAAGACCAGACATTGATTTTATAGTAAGTATGATGCGTCAAATTATGCATGCACTAGGCCATAATAATTATGAGGCAGTTTACAGAATCTCGAGATACTTGAAAGGAACCCTAGGAAAAGGCATATTGTTTCAGAAAAAAAAAAATCAATATTGAAATATATACGGATGATGATTGGACATGAAGCATCACAGATAGAAGATCTACGTCAGATTATTATTTCTTTGTTGGAGGAAATCTAGTCACTTGGAGAAGTAAAAAAAAATATAATGTAGTAGCTAGAAGTAAATCTGAAGTAGAATTCAGAACATTTGTGAAAGTATCTAGATAAAGAGACTCCTTGAAGAATTAAGGATTACCCGAAGAACATCTATGCGAGTATATTGTGACAACAAAGCTGACATCTCGATTGCTCATTGAAGGATTCGTGTCTTAAGACAAATCCTGGCAATTACTAAATATAAATAGGAATTATTATGAAGATAATAATTAGCGTATTTTAGTAATTAGTAATTATTTGCTAGAGAATAATTATTATAGTTAGACTAATTATATTGGACTAACAACTAAAGTATCTAATTCCTAAGAGGTCACACATAATAGAGAATAATTATTATAGTTAGACTAATTAGATTAGACCCTGATTTAGGTCGGGTCCTTACATGTTAACTAATCTACCAAGAATAACAAAGAGTTGTAATTAGTAAAAGGGTTTACTTACCTCTAATATTATTAATAAATGGCAATGCCAAAGACCGTTTTATTAATAATAGGAAGGAGGTCTTGGTTATTTCTTTATTCAAAATGGGACATTAAAATTTGAATAAAGTATTAGTAGTATTTTAATTTTTAAGCACTACTATGATAAACATTTGTTGATTTCTTGTATTTTTTATTTTTATTTTGTTGAAGATGTTATGTCTAGTAACAACACCAACAACTCAATTTTTAATCTGCGTTCAATCCTTGAGAAGGATAAGCTAAATTCAAGCAACTTTCTCGATTGGGAAAGAAATCTGAGAATCGTTCTCAGATGTGAAGGAAAGGAGTCAGTTCTTGATAACACAATTCCTGAAACCCTCCCACAAGGAGCTAGACAGGCTGAGAGAACTGATAGGCAAACTCTCTTAGACAATTCAGTGTATGTCACATGTATAATGCTAGCATGTATGGAACCTGACTTTCAAGAACGTTTTGATGGGATGGATGCATACAACATAATGCAGCAGCTGAAAACTATGTTTCAACGTCATGCTAGGTTGGAGAAATTCGAGGTTAATCAAAAGATCCTCGAATGTCGGTTGGAGAAAGGAAAATCAATTGGACCCTATGTGTTTAACATGATTGGTCATTTTCAACACATGGAAAAACTGGGACTCTCTTATCCAGAAGAGTTGTCTACCGAAATTATCCTTAATTCATTACATTATGGGTTTAAAAACTTCAGTTTGAACTTTTACATGCAAGGGGGACGAGAAAACCTGCAAGAGTTGCATGGGATGCTAATTCAGGCTGAAAGGAACATCCTTAACGAACCTAAAAAACATAAGGATGTTCTTATGGTTCAAAAAGGGAAAGGGTTCAAGAAAACTGAGGTTGCTAAAAAGGAAAAGGGTAATGGCAAGACAGTTGCTAGTACCACTTCTTCTAAAAAGCCAAAACCCAAACCAAAAGTAGCTGCGGAGCATAAGTGTTGCCATTGCAACGAAATTGGTCATTGTAAAAGAAATTGCCCAAAATAATTGGAGAATAAGAAGAATGGTACTTCTACTTCAGGTATTTATGTTATAGAAGTAAACTTAGCAATTTCTACTTCTTCGTGGGTATTTGATACTGCATATGGTACTCACATTGTTAGTAATGTGCAGGAACTAACAAGAAGTAGAAAATTGGCAAAGATAGAAGTTGTACTACTTGTTGGCAATGGAGCAAAAGTTGTTGCATTGAAAGTAGGAGTTTTTAGCTTATCTTTGTCATCTAGCCTAGTTTTGGAACTTAATGATTGTTATTATGTTCCTGCTATTACTCGAAACATTATCTCGATCCCTGTTTTGGATCGAGAATGATTTCATTCATAATAAAATGTGGAATTTGTTCTATTTATTTGAATGATTTGTTTTATGCCACTGCTAAGTTATTAAATGGCTTGTATGTTCTAGATTTAGATACACACATCTATAACATCGAAAGTAAGAAACATAAATCAAATGACTAAAACCCTACATACCTATGGCATTATCGATTAGGCCACATAAGCTCAAAACGCATTGAGAAGTTCCATAAAGATGAAATTCTCAACTCTTTTGATTTTGAATCATTTGATGTATGCGAATATTGTTTGATGGGGAAAATGATAAAGTCTTCTTTCACAGGTTCAAGTGAAAGGGCCAATGATCTCTTAGCTCTCATACATACAGATGTATGTGGAACTATGAGTATTTTGGCTAGGGGAGGGTATAATTACTTCATTACTTTTACAGATGATGTAAGTAGATATGGATTTGTTTACCTTATGAAGCAAAAGTCAAAATCGTTTGAAAAGTTCAAACAATTCCAAAATGAAGTGGAAAATCAACTTGGAAAGAAGATTAAAGCATTACGATCAGATCGTGGTGGAAAATATTTGATCCAAGAATTCAAAGATCATTTGAAGGATTGTGGAATACTTTCATAATGGACTCCACCAGGAACACCTCAGCTGAATGGTGTTTCTGAGCGGAAAAATCGAACCAATGATGAGTCTTGCTGATCTCCCCATTTTCTTCTGGGGTTTTGCACTCGACACTGCTACATTCACATTTAACAGAGCTCCATCCAAAGTTGTGGAAAAGACTCCATCTAGATATGGACAGGAAAAGTTCCGAAAATGTATTTTTTAAGGATATGCGGTTGTGAAACTTATGTAAAACGTTTACAATCTGATAAGCTATCACCCAAATCCGACAAGTGTCTCTTTGTGGGTTATCCTAAAGAGACAAAAGGGTATTACTTTTATAACCAAAGCGAAAACAAAGTGTTTGTTGTCCGCGGTGGTGTTTTCTTGGAAAGAGAATTTATTTCCAAGAAGACAAATGGGAGTAAAAGTATATTTTTCGACAAAGTTCGAGAAGAGAAACAAACGAATGAGGTTCACACTTCATCAGAGGCGGCTCGACATGAAAATGCACAATAAGTGGTGCATTCCATTCATGTACCTCCTACCGTCCCACATAGAGATGATCCATGCCAAGTTTCTAGATTTAATATAGAAACTTCTCTTGTTGTTCCCCAACGTAGGTCTAATAGGTCGATAATTCCACCAAACAAATACATTTATTTCTTGTTGCCAGACAGTTCCGAAATAATGATTTTGGAACATCAAGAACCTACTACTTACAAAGAAGCTTTGGAGAGTAAGGACTCCGAAAAATGACTACAAGCCATGAAATCCGAAATGGATTCTATATCTGAAAATCAAGTATGGACTTGATTGATTTGCCTAATGGAGTGAGACCTATTGGTTGCAAATAGATTTTTAAATTAAAAACAAACCATGATGGAAAAGTTGCAATTTTCAAAGCAAGGCTAGTGGTAAAAGGTTTTAGACAGATTCATGGTATAGACTATGATGAAAATTTTTCACCAGTAGTAATGCTGAAATCCATAAGGATACTCCTTGCAATTGCTGCCTATCATGATTATGAAATATGGCAGATGGATGTTAAAACCGCTTTTTTTAATGGGTTATTGAAAGAGGATGTGTATATGACACAACCTGAAGGTTTTCAAGATCTAGCTAATCCTGGGAGAGTATGCAAGCTTCGAAAATCTATTTATGGATTGAAGTAAGCATCTAGAAGTTGGAACCTCAAATTTGATGAGGCAGTAAAAAAGTTTGGTTTTCTTAAAAATGAAGAGGAATCTTGTGTATACAAGAAGTTAAGTGGGAACAATATTACCTTTCTTGTTCTGTATGTGGATTATGTACTACTCATAGGAAACGATATAACCAGGCTTGAATCAGTCAAGGAATGGCTTAAAAATTGTTTCTCTATGGAAGACATTGGAGAAGCTGAGTACATTTTGAGAATAAGAATCTATAGAGATAGATCCAAGAGAATGATTGGACTTAGTCAAGAAACTTATATTGATAAGGTTCCGACTAGTTAAACATGGAAAACTTTAAGAGAGGTTTCATTTCCATGCAACATGGCATATCGATTAGCAAGACTCAGTGTCCTACGAGTCCTGATGAGGCTAAGCGTATGAGTACTGTTCCTTATGCTTCGGCAATAGGTTCTATCATGTATGCCATGATTTGTACTCGACCGGGCATTGCTCATGCTTTAAGCATATGTAGTAGATACCAATCTAATCCAGGTGATACACACTAGATAGCAACGAAGAATATCCTTAAATACTTGAGAAAAACTAAGGATAATTTTCTAGTTTATAGTAAAGATAATGAGTTGGTTGTTGTTGGATACACTGATGCGAGCTTCCAGAGTGACAAAGATGACTCTCGATCACAATCTGGTTTCACATTTTGTCTCAATGGAGGAGCAATGAGCTGGAAAAGTTCAAAGCAAAGAACAATCACAGATTCTACAGCAGAAGCAATGTACATTATGATGATGCAAAGGAATCAGTTTGGATTAAAAAGTTCATTAGTGAACTTGGTGTAGTTCATAGCATTGAGAATGGCGTTGATTTGTATTGTGATAATAATGGTGCCATTGCTCAATCAAAGGAACCTAGGTCACACCAAAAATCCAAAC
>JBBMKA010059062.1:2552-17805 GCA_037833695.1 Sechiopsis laciniata
TCTCGACCAGCGTTGGGGTCATTGCAACTCATGCGGAACCCGAGTTCTTTCTTGAGTGCATCCTTCTGGCGTGCTCGCCGTCTTCAGTGACTGTTGCAGCGTGGTTCCGACCACGCTGCCATCACTGTTAAGCCCAGCGAAGTCTGTTCGTCAAAGTTCAAGTTTCCATTGAGTTCAAGCTCGCCGAGTTGCGTCCGACCACCATCTTTTCCGGTGAAGAGCTCTTGAAACCCATTTCTTATTTCTCAGTTTCACGGAGCTAGATAGCTCAGTTTCCAAATCTGAGATCAGATTCGTGCTCAGGGCATCGAGAGCTTGGAAATAAGGTAAGGTTTGCTGGTTTTAATGGAGTTTTCCAGTGAGGGGGTTTTGACACTCATTTCTTCTTTCGTAGTTTCTCGGAGCTAGAGATGTTCATTCGCGATTTCGATACCAGTTCGTGCTCAGGGCGACAAGATGAAGAAAAAGAGGTAAGTTTTGTTAAGTTCCGTGGTGATGCGCCGGCCACCGCTGCCGTTTTCTGGCGACGCACTACCGTACACTTGTAACGCGTTGCCAACTCAGTTTAGCATCCCCGTTCACCTGGTGTGCTCCATTTTGGCTAGTTGTGCTTCATTTGTCCGTTTCGTTGACTTTTACTTGTGATTCTATGTTTAAGTGCCCTCGGGTTTCATCGTTCCGACTCGTCGTTTAGCTCGTGGGTTCTCTTGGTGTTTCGATCGAGACATCGAAAAGGTAAGGAAATCCATTATGATCTAGGTTTATGGCTTGAAAGCATATGAATAGTGGCATGATTTGATTTACAAGAGTTGAATGTTGTATGACTTGTTACATGTTTGTGTTGGTGTTGTGACTCACTGTTTGAACTGGTTATTACTCGTGATAGCATGGAATCATGGTGTACCTCGTAAGCTGTAAAGTCTCTCTTTGTTGTGCCCTTGTGATTGCATCATCTTCCTCGATTTGTACCTTTTGCTCGTATACGTGATGAACTGATTATCTGTTTAATCTTTCGATTGATTGTATTACCTTGGGTTGATGCATATTTCGATGTTGTTGTTCCATCTATGTTTAACTATATACATGTTGCAATGATTATATGCTCAGTTTCTCTATTTTGTCGCCTAGAGGAGCAGCTAGCTCAACCCTGTTAGGACTCGTGTTGCGTGATCAGTATCGTGTTATTGATGTGACTCGCTAGTGCCCTTAGGAATCGAGCAAGGATATGAATCCTCTTTGCTTCGAGACACGTGGTTAGGCTGCACTAACTTACAAGTTGACTTTTACATCAGACCAAAGGGTCGGATCACATTGTGTGCGAAACAACGAGTTCCTTGGTTGTTGAGCGCATGTTGCGGGTTGCACCAACCCTCGGGTGGGGCTATTGCACTTGCCTAGGCTAGGCTAGATCTCCTATGACTCTAGTACTAGTTATATCTCTTTGTTATTGTAACCACCCAGGTTTTCGTCCCGGTTCCCCAGGTATGTTTCTTAGATGATTCGAATGTTTTGTTGGGCCGTTAGGACAGTTTTAGCCTTCAGGGGAATTTTGGTCATTTACCTCTAGGGCCGGTTTAGTAATTTACTAAGCTTCAGGGTTGTTCTTGTTTTTTTGTTGAGACCAGGGCTGTTTTTGTGATTTGCAGGGCACCAGGGTTAGTTTTAATTTTTTTTTAGAAAAGAGAGCTTGTTTTGGTTATTTAAATGAAAAACAAAAAGGAAAAGAAGAAAGTTATGTTTTAGATCGATCAGACATCTAGAGAAACGCCAAAACCTTTCCTCTCCTATTCTCTTCTCCTTCGATTGTCTTCCCCCTTCCCCATTGTCATTAATCCCTCTGATATAGCCGCCGAGAGTAAGTCATTCGTCGAGCCCTAGCCACCAAGCCCCATTACCGATCGTCTTCACCTCCCGAGCAACCTCCCCGCATGCATCGCAATCGAGCCCTCACCGTGCCGCATCGCCAAGCCAGCCCTACTGCAGCCCTCTTGTCGTGCCGCACAGCCTGCGATCGCAGGGCCTTGCGATCGCTCAGCCGCTGATCGCCCCGCACGCAACGCCTTGCCCAACTGCTTCGCAGCTGCTCGCTTGCATGCACCAGCCCCCCCACAGGCGTCACCTCGCTCAGTCCCGCTGGTTCGCCCGTGCTAGACACTAGCCGTTTCGCCAGCTTGCAGCCAGCCGAGCAGCCTCGTAGTGTTAACCCCATGTCCTACCACAGCCGAGCCTCAAGTTCTTAATTTTGGGTAAATGCCTGTCCTTGTGGTTCCTTGCTCATTTTTTGATAGCCTAGTTATATAGTTAACTGTTGGTTATTGATTGTTTATTATTTACTGTTGTCTAGGTTGAATATTCGTGGTTGGTTATCTGCAGCTCAAAGAGTATATCGTTTGTTCTATTTTATTTTCAGGTAAAGATTTCTTGTTGGGGTTGTGTGGACCCTACACTTGCCATTGATGGTTTTCTGGTTTTTTGTTACTGCTTAATGAACATGTTAGTGGATAGGTTCTTGCTTGTTTGTTACTTTCTAATGAACATGTTAGTGGATAGGTTCTTGCTTGTTTGTTATTGCTTAATGAACATGTAAGTGGATAGGTTCTTGCTTGTTTGTTACTGCTTAATGAACATGTTAGTGGATAGGTTCTTGATTGCTGATTTATCGATGTATGAGCATGTGCTAGTGGATAGGATTACTGTGACTATCTGATAGGACCTGGCATGTAGATCATTGTACCCTGTATTGTACTATTTCGATTGTGGTGGCTATTATGTTGTATGTTGATTGTTGGTATTCTGATAGACCTAGTGTGCAATACTGATGTTTGTACTCCGTTAGATCTAGGGTTCATTACTCTTAGCTAGTTCCTGTCAGGTTGTCATCATCTAAAGGCTAAGAATGGACCAACGTACGTGTCCCCACCGATCAGGTTTTGTGTGGATAGATTCCTCACCTCTGGAAGCTGGGCATGGAGTAGCTACCACTCTGACAGAAGCCTAGTCTGTGGCCTGCTAGAGTGGGGTCCTTTCCTTGGTGAAAGTCTACCTTGGAACAACCTTAGCTTCAAGCATTGGTGTGAACAAGCTGCCACAGTAGGGCACCGAGAGCCTCCACTGCTGTGGATCAGTGGACACCTTTCCGAGTCTTAGGCATGCGTACCTGGACCGACATAGTCTATGTAGGCTTACATTTATTCAGTGTGCAGCAGCATGCAGCGTGCGTGTATCTGTATTAGATGCTGGGAGGAAAGCTCCCTCAGGTTAGTGCGTCAGTACACCCTTCCGTCAGTTTAGAGCTAGAAACTTGGGTACTAACTTTAGTGTCCAGGATCGACATAGAGAGCTGGTCACCTTAGCCGAGAGTTAGAGACTCTCGAGATTCTAGAGTTATGTTGATAACTATTTCTGAGATCCGTGGTTGATCCTTTGGCCGAGAGTTAGAGACTCTCGAGATTTGAGAATGTTTTGTTGTTGGACTTGTTGTGAGATTGCCTACCTGGTTGTTTGGCTTGCTTGTTGCTAAGATGCTAGATGATGTGACTTACGTACTGTACCCCGACTGGAGATTCTTACTGAGTGCCTTTGTACTCACCCTTATTTCTGTGGTTTTCCACAAGGTAACTTGAGGCAGCACCGGAACGGCTAGAGGAGGAGCTGATGGATCATGGGAGTCTGCTGTCCAATTTATTTGTTTATTTGCTTTATTTCAGTATGTTGTCCGGAACTGATTTCCCATTTTTCTTACGGTTTAAGTTTTGAACATTTTTTAATAATCTTTGGCCAGAGGCTCGAACTATGTTTAAAGTTTGTTTTACTGGAGCTTTGTTCCTATTTAAATAAATGAAGTCTTTATGTTTATCAGTTGTTTTCTATTTATAACTGTATTTAAATTCATGCATTCTGAGTAAGATCCAAGTTTATGACTGTTTTAGAGTCTGGTTCTTACAGTTATACTCGTGAAACCCTATATGCCTTGTGCATGGTTTCACTTATTTTTCTGTTGTAGTACGTGGGAAGAGAAGCCACCCATGACTTGATTGACACCGACACCTATTATAATGACATAGTACGTGGGAAGAAGAGTAGTCATGACTCGCTTGACCCCGACACTTACTAGAAAAGGCCACTGGGACAGATGATGGCAATGAGGGACGCTTGTCGGTGAGCCTGCATGCATTATGGGATGCTGTCTGTAGGAAGGTCGGCCCCCGCATGCTGGGGTTAACAGATGGCACCCTTAGCCCGAGGTTTAGGGACCCTGCAATTTCCCTCACTCGTGGCTCTCCCTGACAGGGTCAGGTGATTTAATCGGCATTCGAGTATGCTCTTGCTGACACGACTTGTGTGTCATTGTCTTGGCCCGAGGTTTAGGGATTCTTTGTGTTTTCTTCACTCATGGTAGGTCCCTGACAGATGGTCAGGCTACCCCAAGACACTTGTGAATGTCTCTGTAGACGCGATGTGGGACGTGTCCTGACCTGAGGTTTAGAGATCATGTGTGGTTCTCTCACTTATAGTTCTTCTCGATAGGGTCAGGTGACTTCATCGGAATTCGTGTTGCCCCTTCTGATACGTTATTAGAGTTGTGCAGCAGAAACGTGGCGGGTCCCTGACAGTGGTCAGGCTACCCCGAGACATTTGTGTATGTCTCCACGGATACAGTTTGGCGGGTCCCTGACATAGGTCAGGCTACCTCGAGACAGTTGTGTATGTCTCCACGAGCACAGCATGGTGAGTTCCTAAAAAATCAGGCTACCCAAGGCATTTTTGTATGTCTCCGCTGATGCCCTTTGGTGGGTCTCTAGCGTAGGTCAGGCTACTCCTAGATATTTGTGTAAGTCTTTACGGACACGGTATGGGACGTGTCCCAACCCGAGGTTTAAGGAACTTGTGTGTTTCCTTCACTTGTGGTCCTTCTCTGCAGTGGTCAGATGTGCACTTACTTATATCTTGCTCACGGCTTGCACACCGTCGTTTGACTTTGGTTGCTCATGACCAGCCCGGGGGTCGAGCACTCATGTGCGAGGCACTTAGCTTCAACTATCGTATCTTCTAACTTGTTTCTATTTGCATGCTTAACCCCATGGTGGGGCTCCTTACTAGGTATATTCGATATACTCACCCCTTACATTTTTAGGTACTAATCCATTTTGAGGTGGCTAGGCTGGGAGCTGCATCGATCATGGACACAGTGTCGTCATTTCCTTTTCGAATTATTTTTACTTTGTGTCGAACTTTATGTTTTAAACTCTGTTGAATTGTATTTCGTTTGAACTATCGGGATCCCGAACTATGTTTTTATATTCTTTTCGAACTATCAGCTGTGTTTCATGATTTTAAAATTTTTTCGTTGGAAATTGCATGTAATTATTAAATCGATTTTGTGGATTTTAAATGCATGAATCCGTAATAACCCATTAGAGTATTTTAGAAAGCCGGATCGTTACACTATGAGATAATTGATATTGGACTAAATCAAGATTGAATAACTGATTTATCACTATTGAATGAGATGCTATTTTTTAGAGATTATTGTTTTTGGATTGGATTGTAATGTTAAGTGTTTTGTGATTTTGAATGGGTTGTGAGGCAAATCCTTGATTGTAAAGTATAGTTTGGTGAGACTGAACTATGGTGTATATTTGATGGTTAATAAGCATGTATAAAGTGGATTGAGATTATGAGATGATTGGTGTTAAAGTTTAAGTTGTCGAACTAGACTTGGATAGTCTAAGTATGTGGTTGATGGTATTGATGCTAGAGTTTTCATTGATGTTATTTGATTCAATGTAGTATAGACTCGGACCTAAGTGTCTTTTTCTTTGTTTAAGTCGCTACTAGGTGAAATCACAGCTTGTATGCTGATGAACTTGATATTCCTATTTTTTGCGGTCTTGGTAGACACGAGGGATGATCTATGCCTCTATTCTTAGTTTTGAGGTTTTGGTAGACCCAAGGAATGATAAATACTCCCATTCTTATTTTTTGCGGACTGTCGGTCCTAATGGATGATAAATAACCCTATTGTTTATTTAACGGACTTACTGGTTCATACAAAATTAATAAAAACAATGATGGATTTGCTGGTTCATGCAAAACTAATAAAAATGATGGACTTGCTGGTCCATGCAAAATGGATAAAGATGATGACGACTTGCTGGTCCATGCGATATCGATTACTTGGGTTTGCTGATCCTTGTAAATATATATTTTGGTGGATTTGCTGATCCCCTGCTTTTAAATTTTTATTTTTGCAGACTTGTTGGTCTTGATAGTTGATAAATACATCTCTTTTCCCAAGGGTGGATAAGTACCCTTTATTTTGTTTGTATTATATGTATGAGCGTGTTATGTTGGTATTTTAGTAATGACATATATGGATATGTCATGTTGGAAATTGTAGCTTGACTTTAGATGTCTTGTTTGGATTAGGTAATAATCTTTTGTGAGTTTGAACAAAATTGCACTGTGGTAGTGGTGATTACCCGTTTTTGAGGTTGAAGTTGTTGAGCTTGTTTGGACTAAAATGATGTTAGAATCCTATTAGTTTTCTACTTGTGAAGTTAAGCTTTTGGCATAAGGCTAAGGTCAATGAACCTATTTGGACTTAAGAGACTTTGAGGCTAAGGTCATTGAGCTTTTTTTTTTTAATTTAAGTGATATTATCTATACTTGTATTTAAATATTCTAAATTATGTATGACTGCTATCGTGAATACCTTTTAGAGGGGATCTTACTAGATATATTTCGATATACTCACCCTTTATTTTTTAACATTTTTTAGGTAGTGGAGCATGCCTTGGTGGTTGACTAAGAAGAGTTGATGAGATCTTGGAGACAATCTTAAGTCATTTTACTCTGCACTAGACATAGTTCAACAATAAATGTATTTCACACTTTTATAAATTCAAATTTTGTTTTGTATTAAAGATGATTTTGTAAAACTATTTAATTATAATTAATGAGATTGTAATTGTTTTTCCAAAAATTTGTACCACATTTAATTTATTCGAGTTGATTTGTTTAATGCATGCGTGGTAATTATCCTTAAGGTCTAGCTGGATTTTTTGGGTCGTTGCAAGATATATCACATCCTTAAAACAATATTACCATGTTTTTTGGATTACTAAATAACTAAATTAATTAAGTTTATATTATATGGTAAAAGAAATAAATATCATTATTATATAATTAAACTAGTTAAAATTTTATTTTATTTTTCAAAATAAATTTTTATTTTTATTTTATATATTTTTAGCTTTCTCTTAAGTTATCTTGAATTAATTTTTTTTTTTGTTTTTTTTTTTGAAAGCTATCTTGAATTAATTTGAATACATACATAGTTTCTTTTTTTATTCTGTAATTTTAGCCATAAAAATGCACCCAACTTAAATAAAATGAATTTAAGAACAATATTGGTAAAAGTATATTTGTGCATTTATAATTTATTTTTAAAATTAAATTTTCATTTAAATTATAAATGAAATTAACTCAATTTCAAAACATGTCACATACTTTAAATAATATATATAATTACATGTTTAAAATTTGTTATATAAAAATATACATTCGTAATATTAATTGTATTATTTAATAATTTAGATAAAAAAAATATATTAGTTTTTAAATTTCATTTAAGTATTAAATAAAATGAAGTAAATTATTAAATTCTGAATATTATATAAAAATGATTAAATATTAAAAAAAAAATTGTATCACTTCCCACCAAACACCAAATTATTATCCATTCATTTCTTTTCCCACCAAATGTAAATTTACTCTCACTTCCCTTCATTTCCCTTCCTTTCCTTTCCCTACCCACCCTAGCCAAACATGTCTTAACTTTTCTGCATAAAAACTACATCCAAATGAATTTTTTGTTATAATTATCAAATTTTAACTACTCAAAATAACTTCTCAATATAACTCTTCAAGCTAAATCCTCCTTAAATATGGTAAACAAACATGCCATTTGTAAACTTGACCATTTCTTTTATGGGATTAAAAAATATAGATGAAGGTAGTGTGCGTGTTAGAAAACCTATTACCATTGGAGGAGCAAGCAAAAAAAAATGAAGGAAAATAAAAATTTAAGTGGAATTTTGAAAGGATAAAGTATTTGTTTGAGAATTGGTATTTTGAAGTGGAGATGTTAATTTTTTTATTTTTTATTTTTTAGATTTGTGTTTTGAAAAAGAGACGTTAGAAAAATATTTTGGGGATTGGTGCTTAAGAGAAAAAATCTTTATTTAAAATTAATTTTTTTATTGTCATGAGATTTGATTTAAAATTTGATATGATTAAATAGATTTAGTGGGATGTAAGGAGTTAAGAGAAGTTGTAAAATACAAAAAAAAAAAAAAAAAAGAGGTTGAGATACATTCCTCTCCTCTCCTCTCTCCATCCCTAAATCTAACCAATTTAAAATCTAAAACTCAATCACATCATAATTTTAATACCTACATTCATTCAAATTGTCCATCAACAATTTCAAATTTTAGTATTCTGTTATTTAATTGAATTTGTGTCAACACTGGTATATTTTTCTTTACAAAAGATCTGAAACTTTAAATTTGACATTTCATAAATAGGCAAAAAATATATTCAAATATGGATATTATATTAAATAAATTCAAAGCTCTGGTCTAGGGGTAAAAGAACATATTAAAAACCAGCAAAATTGAATCAAACCAAATGCATTTAATGGATCGGTTTGATGTTTTATAACAATGTTGGATCATTAAGTTTAATATTATAAAAAACTGAAATATATTTATTTTAGTTCAACTTTTTAGGAAAGAACCAACATAAATATCAAATCAAACTTAATATATACAAATTCTAAAGAAAAATAAAAATGTATTGAGATTGAGATTTGATAGAGGAACAAATTTAGAGGTGAAATATGAAGTAAAAGTATAATAAATACTATGTTATTTTATGAAAAATGTTTTTTTATAAATAGAAAAATTAAATTGAAGAATAGACAAAAAAAAAAAATTAAAAAATGAATCAAATTTTTATTGAAATCAAAATTGAAAATGAAAATCAATCCAACAACAGTTTTGTTCTTTATTAAACATTGATTCGGACCCAATTATTGAACAATTGATGATATGTGTTCGGTTGCCCGTTTGAGACAGAACCGAACTAAAATAACATCCATAGCCAAATAAGTTAAAAGACCCCTCACGAGTTTAATTTTTCATTCTAAAATTAAGGTTTTTTTTTTTTGAAAAAAAATACTTATATTTCAGTATGCTCGAAGACTCCAAAAAAAAAAATGAGAGATTAAGAAAACGATCTCCAATTCAAAGCAATGAAGGACAGGCTGCCAACAAAATTCTCTTCAAAAGTTCTTGAGTTTGGCTGTTTTCAAATACACCATAGAGTAGCTTCCATATTATTGTGCTTCATAGTTTTAGATTAAGTTTAAATCATTAGGAGAAAAATGAGCCTACCTCAACTTATATCTTGATGTATTAACAAGAACAATCACAAAATCAATGATTCTAGTCCTTTAATACAAATACACCAAGAAGAAAGGTATAAGGTCATGGATAAAATCAAGAGAATAAAGAGAATTTACAGCCATACAATCGTCATTCCACTGCCTCTAAAGTGTGACTGCAGCACACAACGTCCAAGTTTGAGAAATTACAAAAATGACATAGGCTTTGAAAATTAGCTCACAACACTGTATTAACAGTTTCAATCGTTGCATACGATGGTTCAGATTCCTCAGAGAATTAAACATCAGGCGAAGGCACCTTGGGAAGATATATGAATTTTTTAGTTTGAAATCTTGAAAGTATAATTGCTCATTATATGTTCGATGAAATGCTTATGTGATTAAATGGTAATGTAATCTTCTGGTTCCGTAAGCTATCTTAAATGATAAAAGGTTCAAATGTTAATGTAATAAATGATGTGATCAAATTCACGAGCTCTTTCACAATACAAGAAAAAGACCCATCTTTCCTCAAACTATCTTCAATTCTCCTTTTGAAATTGGATAGTGTCAATTGGGAAGATATATGAATTTTTTATATTTTATATTTTTTTAAATTTTGGCCTTGATTTGGTCAAGTTAAAATGGTTTAAGTCATGACATTGTGTTCCAAATCACTGCTGAATATGTGGTGATTGTGTACATGTTGAAAATTATTAGTGAGACTTTGGTGATATCTGGCCTTGCTAAGAATGAAAAATGTTTGAGTCTTAAATATGGAGATTTGGTGACTCATCCTCCAAGACTTTGTTCATTAATTACTGAATTCGGTTATACAAAATTTTTTGACTGTTTGGTTATTGGCAAAATTTCAACTAGAAGAATGCGTTGAATTTTATACCATTTGAAAATATATGAAATATTCTTTAAGTAGCAATTTATTTTCATTTTAAATTAAGAGAAAAAAAAATTAGGTAACCTAAGGGATTCAAATCTCTTAATAATCTATTACCTAACAACATACATACAAAATTAGGTAGAAGTAATAAAAAAATGCATGAAAATGACAAAATTAAGTTTAATAAATTAATGTTACATAAACACGCATATCAAATACAGATTAAGTTAACATTCAACTTAACTTACACTCTAAGTAACACTCGAATGAATTTAACCCAACTTATATAAGTCTGCACCAAACACAAATGAACTTAATTTCAATTTATTTTAACACTCACTAACTTAACACTCATTAACTTTAACTCTAATCATTCTACCAAACACACCAGAAATAGTTGGCCTACATCTTTTGTCACTTTCAAATATTCAAAGTTATTTCACCCCAAGTGACAAGTTGACCATCCCAACTGCAATTAGTTCTCAAGCTAAATTTCTAGAGTCATAATCTACTATCCTACGCTTCTTAAGAAACAATATCAACTATATTTTCAAAGGCTGACAAATGATGAGGCTACCGAGCAAATGTCTTTATCCCACTTTGTAGAACGAATGAGAAAGATAAGATTACGAGTGCAAATACAAAATGCCACAACCAGTCAAGAGATTATCCGCATTCAAGATTATTTTCTATGTACAAAAACTATGGCCAATTATATGACAGAAAAATCGAAATGAAGAAAAGGATAAGATAAAAAATCATACATGTCCTTACATAACATTGAATATGAACAAACGATTTTCTCGAAGTCCAACTCGTGTCAAATCAAATTGAAAGTAGACATTCAGAGGAACAAGCAATATCCTTAAATAATGCCTCGTTATAAGCCAAATCAAAATTACTCTATATCTATATACACGTAACTCTTTTAAGTTACCCTTAGGATTGCAACAAGTTCGTGGCGGGAGAGAGTTAATACTTCAGTAAATGAAATGGACAACAGATTAGACTATAAAAAAAAAAAAAAAAACCCTCTAGTATTGGGGTAAGGATAGGTATCAAGTCTTACCATTTCAGAGTTAAAGAACTTCTTGTCGGTAAAGATAGAAGCTGGAATGTATGTAATCAATAGTGTGTTGAGTCTTGTTGATGATTTTTTCCTCTTAGGCGATCATGCACCAACTTTTGAGCATTTCCAAATACTCAAGAAAGTGATTACACTTCTAGTCCCTTTATAAATTTTGTTCATGCAAGCAATTTTGATAATAATTTTGGTTTTGTTCATGTCTTTTTTGAAGAAGAGCGAATTGATAAAAGATTTTCAAATTAAGGACTGAACGCGTATTGCCTTCGAAGGTATATTCGTTCCTCTATGGTTTTGCAGCTCTCTTCCTTTTATTTGATTGTTATAAGTATGTATGTATGTATTATGTCATGACTCATGTTGTTTAACCCCCCATTTTTCATCAAAAATTAAAACTCTCCGGTGTTGAATTCTTTGAGTTGGTCTTTTACGTTAGATCTGTTCATTCTCATATGTAATAAAGATTACTCACAAGTTATTTGTTCTTGAATTTAAGCTCTCCTATTGTTGTCAATCTCAGTTCGAGTTAGGACCGTTATCAAATAGGTTTTAGGTTAGTATTTTTATGTTGTGGGTAGTATGGATCTGTATGTCTTCTTTTTATTATTATTAATAATTGGTTCTTAAAAGCTAAATTAGAGAAAATGCCTCTCAATTATGGAGGTTGTGTAAAAAATGCCCCTCGAGTACGGAGGTTGCATAATAAAATGCTTGCAAGTTTGGAACTTTTCAGAGCAAAGCTGCCCCTAAATTTTAACAAAAGTTTTAAAAGTACCATTACTGTTAAATTTGGGATGGAGTAAAGTTTGGTTTAACAAATACACCTAATCTTATAAATGTTTAAAAAATACCCTTATCTTAAAAACATTAAAAAAAAAATCTTTACCTTAAAATGTAAAATTTTTGTTTTAATAATAGTTTAGATATTTAGCTATCTGGTAGTAAAAGACAACTTTTACTTTTCTATTCCTATTTTTTATGAATTATTTCTATGTCAATATTAGTTGTTTAATTATTTGAATTGTGTTGAGGATCTCACAATTGGAAATGTGATGAAAACCCCCCTAGCATTTATAAGATTAATGAGTTACTCTCTCATTATTTATTGGTTTTGAGATGAAATCTCATGTTTTATTCTAATATTGTATCATAACTCATTAAATTCAAACGGGTACATGTGTTGATATCCCCTGATATTTAGAAAATAGATGATTTACTCTCCTCATTATAAGTTAATTTAGTTTTCTAATGGGTAATTGGATTAGTTAAATAAACTCAAGTTAAAAATTGATTACAATAATGATAACTTATCTTTAAACTTTTAATAATTGAACAAGACTCCCCTCAAAATATCAATTTATATTTCAAAATTCATTTCAATTTTTATTTTTATTTTTTTGTCTTCAAAAAGTTATGGATGATAATTATGATTAGATTTTGAATTTTGAAACTTGTTTGGTTAGATTGTTATTCAAAGGTTAATAATATATTTATTTTCATTAGTTTCATGGAAAAAACATAGGAATAAAGAAAAAAGAATAATCATATAATTTGAATAAAAATAATTTTTAAATTTTTTGAAAGATTAAAGACACTATTCAAATCAACGTGCAATGTTTTTTTAACCAAAACCAATTGACGGGAATATTTTAAACATTTTTTAAAATTTTTTAAGAGTTCAAGATTATTTTGAAAGCAAATTTTAGGGATTGAGTCTGATTGGAAATCATAAGTTGAAGCGATTTTTAAGAAGCAGTTCCAAAACTCAGCTTCTGAAGTTGAATGCTGTGAATTGTTGAAGAATTTTAGGGATTGGAAGTTTTCTTTTGTTCGAGAGTGTTCTTTGGGTTGCGACTTACTCTTGAGCTGGGTTTTTTGGCTATTGAACTTGAGTCCGATTTGAAATCTGAAGCGATTTTTAAGAAGCAGCTCCAAAACTCAGCTTCTGGAGTTGAATGCTGTGAATTGTTAAAGAATTTTAGGGATTGGAAGTTTTCTTTTGTTTGAGAGTTTTCTTTCGGTTACGACTTACTCTTGAGCTCGATTTTTTGGCTACTGAAATTGAGTCCAATTCGAAATCATTGGTTGAAGCGATTTTTAAGAAGCAACTCCAAAACTCAGCTTCTGGAGTTAAATGCAGTGAATTGTTGAAGAAGGATCGGAAGTTTTCTTTTGATCTAGAGTTTTCTTTGGGTTGTGACTTACTCTTGAGCTGGGGTTTTTGGCTATTGAAATTGAGTCCGATTCGAAATCATTGGTTGAAGCGATTTTTAAGAAGTAGCTCCAAAACTCAGCTTCTAGAGTTGAATGCTGTGAATTGTTGAAGAATTTTAGGGATTGGAAGTTTTCTTTTGTTCGAGAGTTTTCTTTGGGTTGCGACTTACTCTTAAGCTGGGTTTTGTGGCACTTGAAATTGAGTCCGATTTGAAATTATTGGTTGAAGCGATTTTTAAGAAGCAGCTCCAAAACTCAGCTTTTGGAGTTGAATGTTGTGAATTGTTGAAGAATTTTAGGGATTGAAAGTTTTCTTTTGTTCGAGAATTTTCTTTGGGTTGCGACTTACTCTTGAGCTGGGTTTTTTGGCTATTGAAATTGAGTCCGATTTGAAATCATTGGTTGCAGCGATTTTTAAGAAGCAACTCCAAAACTTAGTTTCTGGAGTTGAATGCTGAGAATTGTTGAAAAAATTTAGGGATTGGAAGTTTTCTTTTGTTCGAGAGTTTTCTTTGGGTTACTAGGGAAAATGTTAATTGTAAATGGGTGGATAATTAGCCTTATTGGATTAGAGGCTTGTTGGATAAAGATATTTGTTGGTGTAGCCATTTGGGCAATTCTTGTTCTTAATAAAATCAGTTGGCTTTCAAAAAAAATAAATCAAATACATTCAAACCAGCATCTTATTACAACTAGTCTCCTAAACTCTTCACAACTTTTCATCCAAACATCTCACATATGGTTTACTTTTAGTGCACACAAAATAAAAGCAAATCAAAGTAAATTGGTATTAATTAGAGTGAGAGAAGAAAGATATAAAGTATCTAATTTTGTTTAGAGATGGAGTATCTAAGGTAGTTTTATTTAATTTAAAAGCCTTTGAATATGTTTAATATAATATCCATAATTGTATATATTTTTTTGCATTATTTATGAAATATCAAATTAAAAATTTTAATTCTTTTGTAAAAGAAAATTACAACTGTTCACACAAACTCAATTAAATAAAAGTCCCCTAAAATTTGAAATTGTTGAGGGAAAATTTGAATGAAGATATTAAAATTCTGATGTGATTGAGTTTTAGATTTTAAATTGAGAAGTGAACCGTATGGTCAATTTGTTTTGTTAATTTGTTTTGTTTTGTTTTTTTTTAAACTTAAAAAAATAAGTATAGTCAATTTGTATGTATAGTGAATTGAATCAAATTATTATATTTTTCTTTAAAGTTCAATTTTGGGTATATTAGATACTGAATACTACCTTCTAAAGAAAAATTGAATTCTATATATTTTTTTAATTTCAATTTGTCATATTTTAAAAAGATGGAAACTTTTGTTTCAGGTTGAATTAAGTTATCCAATATTTACTTTCCAATTCTAAATAAATAAAGATGACAACTTTAAATTTAAATATATATTAGAAGAGATACTCCCAAAATCTTCAAATATTATTTAAAGAATTTTTTAAAAAAATTCAAAAATAATAATGAAGTTAAATTAAAATAAATATGTCAAAATATAATTACGCTATACGTAAGTAAATAAATAAATAAATATATATATATATATATATATATATATATATTAAGTTAATAATATGTTCGGGTGAG
>JBBMKA010059073.1:5782-17803 GCA_037833695.1 Sechiopsis laciniata
TAAGGACTAAAAATTTATTTTTCTCAAAAAAATTTAATCCCGAGTTTGCTTGCTTGTCTGTCTTGTAATTTCTTTTCCTTCATTTTTCCGAGTTCTTATGAGCTATATGTTCAATCCCAACTAAGGGGTGGAAAAAATCCAACAAATGAAGCCAATACATCAATTGAAGGTGTGAAAGAGCCTTACGCCACGGCTCGAGGTTCATGTTCAACTGACATCAAGATTTCTGGCAAAGGCATTCGCTGGAGGAAATATGGGCAGAAAGTAGTGAAGGGAAATCTATATCCTCGGTAAGAACTCAAAGATCTATGTCAATATGCTCTCCGTAAATTCGATTTCATTTTGGTTCTTTTTACCATATTCTTTATTTCAATTTACTTGTTTTCATCCTCGTCAAGTTGCCTGATATTACTGTATGCATCTAATGCTAGTTGCAGTGGAGATTCTTCTTAATTCTGATATTATTGTCACTCACTCTTTCACTTGTTATTACAAATTCTAGTGTTTAAGAACTTTCCTAATTAAACTTTGTCAGTCAAAAGGAGTAAACCCATTCAATTTAATGACAGCATTAGCATCACCAATCTGTTGGCTTGTATATTAAGTTATGCTGTTCATTTTTTATTGGTATATTCATCCTGAGTCATCTCACTTAAGTTTTCGCCTCGCAGAAGTTACTACAGATGTACTGGCCTCAAATGCAAAGCGCGCAAGTACGTCGAACGAGCATCTGATGATCCAGATTCCTTTATCACTACGTATGAAGGAAAACACAACCATATTATTGCACTCGGAAATGCAAATCCTATAGTTCCTGAAATGTAATTAGATATCATTGTGCATATTGCTCAACCACATTGGCATCCCATTTTGTCTTCAACGTATGCAGCTTCGATGAGTATGGTTTTTTTTTTTTTGCAACGAGCAGTTTCTGTGATCTATTCATTGTGTTTCTTCTTCCTCTTCTTCTAATGCTTAGAAGTTAAAACCAGGTCTTTCAAGTTCCAAGTGTTCATTTTTTGTTCCTAGTTAATACCTTCTGTCCATTGTGATATTTATACAAAGGTTTTGAGTGAATCTTAAAGCACTTTAAATCAGTTTGTTAGATTTTGTAGACATCAAACCAACATAATAGCTTTATTTTTTCCTCCTCTCCTTTCAAATATTGAGCACATTGTACTTTTCTGAAGCAAAGAAGTTTTTGCTTTTCACTTTTCTTTGAGCTTTTTATGTATGACACATGTTCTAATTTCTCATAAATGAATGAAATAAGTCAACTAAATTATTGCCTTTTATTGCTGACCTCAACTTGTATCACCAACTTTTGGAACTTTGAATCTTTATCTCATTAGTCCTTTAAAAACTAACAAAAAAATTTCATTGGTCCTCTAAAATCATACAAATAATTCAACTTTTGGAATTTTGAATCTTTATCTTATCTGTTTTATTTTGAAAAAATAAATCATCTTTGAAGAGATGACGTCAACACGGAGTTGTTTTTGTTTTTAATAACACGAAATAAATTATAATACATTAATATGAAATATCATTAAAATTTTCCACATATGCAAATTGAAACTCCAATTCATATTACAATTTATATTATAATATTCAGATTCGCATGTTTTTGCTTATTCTTAAACATTGTTTGGTCAAATATTAGCCGTAGAATATGATATTTTTTTCATTCTTATCCCAGTCTATATAATATAATATATGAAACACATGCCACGTAAACTGTCAAATGAAAGTTCTAAACCATAATTTAATCCGACGTGACCCCAACAACCACGGCAAAATTTGAATGACCCATTCGACACGTCGGTCGACGTGGTTTAGCCCAACAAGGCCCAATTTGTTTAAAAAAGATAATAATTAGAAAATAAAAAAAATAAAATCATGAGATCCCGACGAGGGTGTATGTGGTCGGGTTTGGATAGAATTTAATAAATTTTTTGGACCAATCCAACTTTTCAAGTTGATTAATTTACTAACACGTTCAACTCTATGCATTAGTACAATCCAACCGTTGGTTGGATTCTCGAGTTATGTTATTCTTCATTTTTCTCTTTACGATTTAATTCATATGCTCATAAATATATTTTAAAAAAGCATCATGCTACTATCTTTTTTTTTTTTTTTAGATGACTTACAAGTATGTTAAAAACTTATTTTATTAATTTGTTTTACATGCACTCACATAATATGTATAATAATCTTAGTTCGGGTTGAGTTGAATGAGAACAAATTAATCAATCCAAAAACCTACATAACCCAACAATAACTATAATAACATAACTCAACCTAAAAGCCCAACCATTACGATTTGGATCGAATAATCCAGGTGCCTCGGGTTGTCGGTTTTTTTATACACCTCTAATCCCAACTAATATGACATGGTTTCAACATCTGCAGTTTTTTATTTTTTAAATTAAACAACAACGATCCATTTTAATAACAATATTGCTCAACTAACATAAATTACTTTACTATTTTTTTTTTTAAATTGAAGGTGAAAGACCACAAACTCTACATAAAAAGTACTATTGTTCTTAAAGAAGATGAGATTAAGCTTATGACTGTGGAATTGAAATAAATTATCACAAATTAAGATAACCAATGTGCTACCAACCCGTTTGCTATAAATTATTCTAATTTTTATTCATCATATTGTTTATTTAAAAACAAAAAACATTCCTCATTGTTGGACTAAAAAAAGAATGAAGATTAATATTTTTAATTGAAATTATAATTTTTTTTATTCACGACATAGGGAGGTAGAAGCTCTAAACTTTTAGTTTGGTAGAAGACATTAATACCTAAAAGGTATGCTCTGCTAGAATAGGTTACACCACTAATTGAGGATTTATTTTGGCATTAAAAGTTGTACTAAAAAATCGAAAGGTTAATTTCATTGTTTGAGGTTAATCCAATTCAATACCACGGTCCTAAATTCAATCTTAGAAATCGGTATTTAATCATATTCCCTCAATGTGTACGAAAAAAAAAGTTGTACTAAAATAGGAAGATAAATCATAGTTAAGTTAGATTCTAATTTGCTAGTTAAAAATCAATCAAAAGTAAGTTCAATTCATATAAATAATGTATTCATAATTAAAAAATCATAAATTCGAATAATTTATCCAAATTGAGTTCAAAAGAAAAAAAAAAAAAATCTAATTATACATATTTAAAAAAATACAACTCAAATAGAAGTTATAAGTTCAACGAGAAAATTAGGCCAAATAATGAACATATATTTAACCATTTTCCTTGGTAGTAAAATGGTAAAAAAACAAGAAAATATATTGAGCAATGAGAGTGAAAAAGCAAACGGGAAAAGACAAAGTGAAGATTTCGAGGAGAGCTGAAGGAAGGCCATTTCTGATTCAAGTTCTTCGGAGCTTTCTAAACGGGGGGTGGCTTTATCGGCTTTGGATTTGCGGAAATTTGGGATATTGTTGGCAAATCTGTTTTCATCTTTTCGGTTGGATGCTGCTGTTGAAGAAGTTCATCAAAGAGTTTAGATTCAATTAAGCATGATTTGGATTCCTTGTTCTGGAGATTCAAACAGGAAGCTCAAGTCCAAGAAATTGAATAACTTCGAATCTCAACAGAGCCGATTCGATCCGATCGCTTCAGGTACGCATTTCTCTTGCTCTCTTGTTTCATTCAATCTGTAACTCGTTCGGTTAATCTGTGTTGTGCTTGTAATTTGAATTCACTTCGTTCCGATGGATTCGGTTGAGTTCGGATTTCTTTCTTTGATTTAGGTTTTTTTAGAATTCAACTAGTGATGTAGTTAATTTGTTTATTGAATTTTTAACGAATTACGTTTCTATAGAATATAAAACTAAATCAGGTGCGTGTTTAGTGGAAATTGTTGGATATCTGATTTGCATTTAGAGATTTATGGTTGTTAAACGTCTTTTTAGTGATTTTACGAAGATCCAGTTTGACTGTACTTCCGATTTCAAGACTGACGGTTTAAATATAGCAAAATACTTTTGCTGAGGGTGGCTCTGTGATCGAAGACTTGAGATTTGAAGGTGAGCTCCCCTCAAGATCTCAAGTTCGAGATTCATAGGTAACATTAATTTATAAACACCTCCTTTGCCTCTATTCTTTTGATGTCTCTCGGTGTCTGGCCTAACGACGGACGTGTTATCCAGGGTATAGTGGAGCCTCAGCTTTCTTAGTATCCAAAAATAAAAAATAGAAAAATGCTATAAACCATCATGGTGGCCGTGGTCAAGAGGATCTTGGAGAACTATTAATTTTTTTGACATCCAAATATTCTAAGTCAAGCGGAATATCCAATGACAATAATCGAGCTGGGAACAGTCATGAATAAAAAAAAAGCAAAAATTAATTTTTATATATATATAGCAAAATACTATATCACATCGATCCAGAATACGCAATCGGATCCTTACATATATACTTACATAGTCCAGGCGTGAGCTCTTTATGTGTTTATTAACTTGGAGTATATCATATCCACAAGTTTCTTTGATTTCTGTCCTTCGATATCAACTATTCCTGATTTGGTCCTTATATAAGGTTTTACAGGAGATGGTTAGGTTACTGCTATCATGAGAATCAAATCCAGTGACTATTATAAAGTTTTCAGAAGTTTCTTGTCTGATCTGTTTTTCATTTTACAGAGAAACTAAAAACAAGTGCCTCCTTCAGAGAAGCCTCTAAAGGTGGAGGATCTGATCATATAAAGGCACAGATATTTTCATTCCGGGAACTGACAGCCGCTACCAGGAATTTTAGAGCAGACTGTCTTTTAGGCGAGGGAGGTTTTGGTCGAGTTTACAAAGGAATTTTGGAAAGCATCAATCAGGTCGGTACTACTTCTTACAACACGACGATATAAAAGGGAAAAAAAGATTAGTTGTATAGTTATCAAATATACATCCACAGTTCTTGTAAATTATGTTCTAGTTTGTCTTGTGAAGTTGAACCTATTCATTGCTGTAGGTAGTGGCAATCAAACAACTTGATCGCAATGGCTTGCAAGGGAACAGAGAGTTTCTGGTTGAAGTGTTGATGTTAAGCCTACTTCATCACCCAAATCTAGTTAATCTGATTGGTTATTGTGCTGATGGAGATCAAAGGCTTCTTATATATGAATACATGCCTCTAGGATCTTTAGATGATCATTTACATGGTATGGAAGTTTTAATTTCTACATGTTCTGTATATTCTTACTGCATAGAAAAATTCCCTATCTTACTCTTTGTTATCTTTTTCTGCAGACGTTTCACCCGGTACAAAAGTAATAGATTGGAATACAAGAATGAAAATAGCTGCGGGGGCAGCACGAGGACTGGAATATTTACATGACAAAGCTAGCCCGCCAGTTATTTATCGAGACCTAAAAAGTTCCAACATTCTGCTTGATAAAGGTTATCATCCCAAACTGTCTGATTTCGGATTGGCCAAACTTGGGCCAGTTGGGGATAATACACATGTGTCCACCAGAGTTATGGGCACTTACGGATATTGTGCTCCAGAATATGCAATGACTGGTCAGTTAACTCTCAAGTCAGATGTTTATAGCTTTGGCGTTGTCCTTCTAGAGATCATAACAGGCAGGAAAGCCATTGATGATTCAAGAGCTGCAGGGGAGCAAAATCTGGTTTCATGGGTAAGAGATCATGCATTTAGCCATATTATATCACTTTTTTTCTTAGTTCAACAACATCGGGTGAGAATTTGAACATTGATATCTTGGTTGATGGTATATACCTTAACCAATTGAACTATGTTGCCTCACTTTTTGGCTTATTGGGTCCGGTAATTCTGGGATTTTCTGGGAATTTAGAACTGTTTTTTTATCTATTTATTTATTTATTTTTTAAAAATAACTTCAGAGGTAACAGTAGCTGAAAAAATATGTCATCTTTCAGATCTGGAAATACTACTTTAACTTTTGGACCTCGAGCTTTTATTTGTTTCTTTTTAAGTCACATATTTCTATGAATGTGTGAGACCCAACTCGTGGGGTTGAAGACCGTTGCGATGTAGTAGTAGAAATATGTTGGTTTCTTGGAGAGTTTTTTTGTTATTTTATTTTTTTGATGTAATTTCTGGGTATGTTAGTTTCAAAGAGGAGAGGAGATTTGCCAGCTTCTCGAAGTGCCGAATGCTACTCGTTATTTTCTTTTTTGTTCTGTTTCAATTGTAGAACTGTTTGGAGTTTCATCCTAATGATATATCACTGTTTATTGGCAGAGCTACCGATATAACAATAATTTCAATCTTGTTTATTGCCTGTAATTGTTGGTAAATATAATTAAATTTACCCTAACTTATGAGCTTAATTGGTAGTTTAACATAATTCAACATGATATCAGAGCAGGAAATTATAAGTTCAAGCTTCTGCCAAACTTAAACTTTTGGGTTGATTGGTGATTTTGGTTAGGTTGTTCATCTTTAACATTGGGAACCCAACAACATGACACCACAAGAAAATTAATATAACACTTGCATATTGTTTTCATGTTAGCTTCTATGGTTGATCACACGAGTCTTGCCTTTCAGTATAATTCAACCGCAACATAATGCAAATTCACTAAAATACAAGGGCCAAAATATTACAAAACAAATTACATGGACTAAAGTATTAGGAACTATATTAATACATTTTTATAACCTTAAGATATGGATTTATTAGCTACTTTAGAAATGTTGTTCACCATATGAATATTTTTAATTTGTCCTCACAGCTTATCTTCCAATGGATTAGTACAGCAGGACTTGCGAAATATTTCGCACTTATGATAAATCGTTTTGTTGCAGGCAAGACCATTGTTTAAAGACCGTCTGAGATTTGCACAAATGGCAGATCCAATGCTTAGAGGCCAATACCCTTCAAGGGGTTTGTACCAAGCTCTTGCAATTGCAGCAATGTGTGTTCAAGAGCAGCCAAATATGCGACCTGTGATCGCTGATGTCGTTACAGCATTATCTTATCTTGCTTCCCAAAGATACGACGCTGGGACGAGCATACCCCATGGTTCCCCTGCATCTGCCTGTACTCCTCCAAGAAACAACAGAGACTCTGATAGGAAGCTTAATGGTGGTAGAAGATACGGTAGAAATCAGACTCGAAGACTATAATGAGGCTCATCTTTGCCCTCTTGATGTTTGCTAGCCATACCGTTGGATCAACTACGACGACAGGTTTCACAGGCGGTTCAAAAGCTTGGTTGAACGCACTCGATTGTTCCTGCTTGTTAATACTTACACAAACAACAGGTGCATTTCTATGCTCCATTTTGCATTTGTTTATAAGAGTATAGATAGACTACTGTTATATATGTATATGTTTACATGCATGGTTTTTGTTAGAAAAAATGTGTATGCTAAGGCGATTCTTAGATTTATTCTGCTTTTTGATATTTGTACAGTTACTTAAAAGTGGACCGAGATTCTCTAAGTTTTAGGATTTATGACGTGGTTTTTTTTTTTTTTTTTTTTTTTTTTGTAGAGTTATTATTATTTTTTGTGTGTGGATTCAAGTACGAGAGATCTGTAAAAGTGAAGTGTTGAACTATGATAAAATTACTTATTTTATATGTTGCATATGCTCTCATAGTCTTTCTCTCAATCGACTTGATAATTCCATTCCTCTCGGACATAACTTTTCAGTAGGTGTGATTTTGATTCGTTTTTTGTCAGTTTGAATCGATGTTTAATAATGGAAAAAACTGTTGGTAGGGTTTCTTTCGGTTTGATTCTATTTTGGTTCGGTTTTAATTTCAATGAAAATTTGATTCATTTTTTACTTTTTGTCTAATTCTCAATTTAATTTTAATGATTTCATTTTACTAACCAAGAAGAACAACATTTTCCATAAACAACTAATATTTATAATTCTTTTTACTTCATATTTCACATATAAATTTATTGTTTCATCAAACCTCAATACCAATATATTTTGATTTTTCATTAGTATTTTTATATTTGGTTATGTTCGATTGATATGTTGGTTCTTCTACAAAAAATTGAATTGAACCAATATATTTTGTTTCTAAAATTTCAAACCGAATGGTTCAATATTGTTTTAATAAATCTCACCGATCCATTAGATCAATTTGATTTGATTCGATTTTGTTGGTTTTTGGTTTTTTCTTTCATCCCTACATAAAAGATTGAACATTTCTTAACTAATTAAACTATATATATTTAGATTTATGGTAGAAAAGAGTTAATAAAATTACTTATGGATGAGAAAAACTTCTCTGATGACGACAGGAATATAAAAATTAAAAAAAATCATAGATAGAAAAAACTTTTATTATATGAAAAATGGTTAAATTTCTCTTGGACCTCAATTATATAAACACTCTCTTCAAAGTTGATAATTATACCACTCACAAATTTTGCTTAAAAGACTTGAGAATATTTCTCATTGTAAAAAAATAACCATATTGGTGGTTGTCATATCTCAGCTAATATATATATAACTTGAAGAATGTAAGCAAAATTGTAAGTATGAATTAGAAACCTAATAGAGAGAGCGAGCCTGTGAAGATTTATGCTTCAAATAGCTATGTTATTATTGATGCATTTAGACAAACATTAATTGTGTCAAATTGACTAATCAAGTTGGACCAACTACCATCTAAATATTATAAAAAAATCCAAATGTTTAAGAAGTTGAATTTTATCGAATGTGAAAGTATCAACAAATTATAAAAGAGTGATTGTTCATAATAATATGGCCTACCAAGGAGTGCCCTTTCTATTTCATTCATTGGTGCATTCCTTTACACTAAGAATTTTTAATTCAAAGTATTTGAAACAAAAGCCTTACTTCATGTTTCTTTTACTTTTAAGTTTAAAATCGAGTAAAATATTCTTTATAAAAAGTAAAAGAAAAAAGATGTAAAACCTTAAGTTTTCCGTCAAAGTTAGAGCGAGTGAAAAAATAGCTCAAAGCGAATGCAAGTCCGTAAAGTTAGTAACAATTACATTCTTAAACTATTGATTTGATCAATTACATCCTTACACTATTGATTTGATCAATTACATCCTTAAAATTTGATAAATTGACCCGTTCCCTTGTGTGGCTCGGAAGCTCAATGTCGATGGAGCTTGGAGCAGGAGGCGCGATGTAGGACAAACACGTTGGTTGGTGCAAGTTTCTCAAGGCAAGCCGGTGTTATGGGGGTTTAGAGGCGGCATCAATGCTTCTTTAGCAAAGATATATGATGAAGAGTGTGACGATGAGAGATGATTTCAGACATATATTGGATTGGATTGTGGATTTGTTCATATTCCCTCTATCTTAGTCGAATCAGACTCTAAAGTTATCATTGATATTATTTATGGTATTTTTCCAAAATGTAACTAAACTCAACAATATTCAAGGAATCAATCCCTTTGTTTTATGACATATCCTTTACATTTTGTTAAGGCTTGTAATCGATCTAGCTGATTTGCTATGCTAGCTAAGCCATGTTAGATTTGATTTGTAATTACTAATTATGTTTCTAATTGCAGGTTGCCTCTGTGCTGGCTATTGAATGCTCATTTGATTGGCGATTGAATGAATTGATTGTCGGTTTCCTTTCAAAAAAAAAAAAAAAAAAAATCAATATGCAATATAAGTAGGTTGATTGAAGAAGAAATGGAAGATTTCTTTTTCTTTTTTACTTTACCATTTTCATTTTAGAGAGAGAAATGGAGGTGAAAGAACATAGAGAAAGACACTTTTTTCAAAGGACAATTTTGCCCTTCTTTACAATATTCATATTTAAATTAAGAGTTCGATTGCAACTTTTGTCAAATGTTAAGAGTTATCTAATTAATAGTTTATGATGTAATTGTAAGGGATCCTATAATTTAAGGGTAGTGCGTATATTTTTCCCTTAATTCTATCTCTAAACTGCTATATTTTGATAAATTATTATATTAATTGTTATAATTAATCGGTATTTTTGACAAAGACTTTAGACCTCTCTATTTTCTACTTTTTTCTCACGTGTAAGTGTGAGTTCACCTCAGTGTATTTATGTAAAAAATGTAAAATAGGTTTATAAAACCTGTGGTAAGTTTATAAAATAAATTGTGAGGCTGCCGTTTTTTTAACTTTTATCGAGTTTTGCTGAGAGTAAGAAGTTGTTTTTGTTGTGTGAGAAAGTCCTCTTCCTAAATGAGAGGTTGTTTGGCCAAGAGGAAGGAAATTGCTCATGAATTAGTTTTATGACCAATTGACGTGAGAAACCATTAAAGCTTGTATATTAGGAACTAGTAGAGTAGATGACATTTGATTGAATCAATTTAATTTCTATAATTGATTTGTTTTTGGACCGCTGATTCATTAGATAAATTTTGTCACGTATTTTACTTTCATTCGATAGATATTGTTTAGCCGAGCAGGTTTATTTTTTTTAACATAAACTCTATGTTTGGTTCGCTTAATGATTTATTTATTTATTTATTTTTTGACATCACAGGCTTAATAATGAATAAAATGGCCTCTATTTGAAAAAAAAAAAAATTAAATAAAATAATATAACAAAAAGTATTTTTAATTTTTGTTTTCAAACTTCTTAAAATTCAGGTTTTTTTTTTTTTTTTTTCACTAAACTTTAGCCTTTAATCTGACAGTCGGGAGCGTCCAGATGATTCAAGCAGTCCCCCTCCCACGTCACTGCTTGCGATTTTTTAATGTATATTTTGTTCTTATTTTAATTTGTAGGTTGTTGTTTTTGTGAGTTCAAAAAAGTCGCGGTACCGACATTTCAAAGTGGTTGAATGCGAAGTTTTGTGAACGTCACTGCTTATCGTTCTAAGCTTCATACCATTCCCTACAAATAAATCATCACTCTCACTGAATCTGCCATTTTCTCGTCTGTTCCTGAACAATCTCCTCGAAGGATCAAGAATCATCTCTTCAAGAACATCCATGGCTGCTCTGTGAGTATTGAGCGTTCGCGATATGGATTTTCACTTCTTTCTTTCTTTAAGCTTTTTTAATTTTTTATTTTCCGGTGATGAATTTGGTTCTTGTTGCAGTGTGGAAGAGGTTTTACCTCCGTCGTTGGAGGCCACCGCCGAACAACCTCCTCTGTTTGACGGAACTACCAGGTTTGCTTTCTTAATCTGTTCAAATCTCTGTCTGTTCTGCTGTTGATTGAATTTTTTTGCCCTAATTTCGCTCGCATTTCTGTTCTTTGAAGGTTGTATACTGCTTACGTTTGCCCTTATGCTCAACGTGTGTGGATCACCCGGAATTACAAGGTTTGCTTGTTGATTTTTGGGTTTGAATTAAAGGGTGAACAAAAGCAGTAAAAGTTGTGTTGGGTCATAATTTTCTTTGAATTAGTTTAAATTATGATTTTATAATTTTTATTGGATTTAGTCGGTTCTTGGTTGGACTAGTTCAACCCAACCCAATCCTATGAATCTGAACTAAAAATAATATTAGTTCTTAGCATCTCGGTAAAGAGTATGCAACTAATAAAAGAAAATATAGTATTACCTTTTTTCTTTATTCTTTTTTATGATTTATGAGTCGACTCTCACACTACTCGAGAATCCAAATTAACCCGAATGCAACTTGAGAACCAAATAAAATCCAACCCGAAAATATATGGTTTGGGTTGAGTTAATTTAATACATACGGTTGGACGAGCTGACATATTGACCAATCCAAAAATTTGGATTGCTCCATAAAATTTCACTAACACAATCCAACCCGGACCATATACACCCCTAGTTGGAATGTCTTACTTTCTTGCCTTTTTTTTTTCTCCTGTTGTTCTCTATGTTCTTGTTAGGAACGTGGATATAAAAAATAATTCAACACAACTAATAGCTCAAGCTCTTAGGTTTTGTGATAGTTTAACTTGTATCTGAATAGAAGTAGTGACTACATGTTGAGTCTTGATTCTTGTGGTAACTGTTGGAATAAACTTAGATGTATTTTTGAAATATGGAATAATTAATTTAGGAATTAGTGGGTAGACAATTAAGGAATTAATGGATTGTCAATTT
>JBBMKA010059104.1:0-17791 GCA_037833695.1 Sechiopsis laciniata
AAGGGTGAGTACAAAGGCACTCAGTAAGAATCCCCAATCGGGGTACAGTACAAAACATCAAATCATCTAGCATCCTAGTATACATGCAAACGGTTACCAACATGAAAACTTTGCCTGGTGACCTCAACATAACTCCTGAGACCTCAGGAGTCTCCTACTCCCGGTCTAATGATCAACTCTCTAAACTGATCCCGATCTATTATTCTCAAAGGTCTCTTACCCTCACAAATGACTAGCTCTCAAAACTGATCCCAAACAGATAATCCTCAAGAGTCTCATACCCTTGACCAAGTGACCAGCTCTCAAAACTGATCCTGATCAGCTCTCTTAACTAATCCTCGGACACTCGGGAGAGTACCTTGTGTCAGGCTCTAAACTAGAATGGAAGTGGTGTACTAATGACATTAGCCCGAGGGAGCTCTCCTCCTGGTGCCTAATGCGTGTGTGCGTACACCGCATGCTACTGCAAACTACATAAATGTGGGTCTAAACAAACTACACCAGTCTAGGTACGCATGCCTAAAGACTCGGAACCGATGTCACTGATTTACAATAGTGCGAGACCCGCAGCACTCAACTATAGCAGCCGGAACCACCGAACTCCTGAAGCTAAGAACCGTCTAAAGCAAGCTTGTACCATTGGAGGGGTTATGCTCTAGTAGGCTACAGACTAGGCTTATTCCATTGTGGTGAGCTAGACCACACACAGCTGCCAGGGGCGGGAACCTATCCTCGCTGGTCCCGACCTGTGGGGATAAAGTACGTTTTGTCCGCTCTCACCCTCTAGATGAAGACAACCTAACCAAAGCTAGCTAAGAATACATAAACTAGTTTCCTGATAGATCAATACATGCTCAATAACAAATACAGTCTAGCATGGCAATACAAGCTTATCAACAGGAATCACAACGCATGCCGTAAAGAACAAACCTAGCATGGTACTAACATGTAGAAACAAGAAACAATACATGCTAGCAGGAAACAGAACAGCATACAATCCTATCCACTAACATGCTCGTAAACAATAAATAGACAAGGAGAATGCAATCAATGTATGAATCGTAAGGTCCACACAACCCTGGTAAGAAATCCTTACCTGGAAACAAGAAGAACAAATACAGGAAACGGTGCTCCTAGAGCTGCAAAATACCAACACGGGAAATAACCTAGGCAAAGCAATTAGCAAGCACACAATTAATTAAACTCTAAACAACTTAGTAACAAACGACCAACACACAAGGCTTGGAAAATAGTTAACCTAAACCGAGAAGGACAGGTCTCGGCAGCAAAGGGGTCTCGGCAAGGCAGCACGGGCAAGGGGCTGCGGCTATGCAGAGATGGTGCTCGACTGTGGGTGCGTGAGGGTGAGGCATCTGGGCCGTGCAGCTGTGATGCGGGACGCGTGCGGTGAAGATTGGAACGGGTGTATGGCAGGGCGTGAGCGGCCTGGCGAGGGGCTGAGCTACCGTGGGTGCGGCTGAGCTGGCTGGCTCGGCATGAGGCGTGCGTGCGGTGCGTGTGTGCTTGGTGGTGCAGCAAGGAAGGGATCGCCTAGGGCTTGCGATCGTCTAGGGTTGCAAATGGGTGATTGTGATGGAATGAGGTGTGGCTCGGGGTTAGGAGATCGGCGAGGGAATGGGATGATCTCGGTGAGGGGTGATCGGCGGTAAGGGCTTAAGGGGGTGGTCACGATGAGGCTAGGGCTCGATAAGGAGAAGAGGGAGAAAGAGAAGGGAGGCTCTTTTCTCGAGAATTTTGATCGATGCAGGAAAAAAACACGTAAAACCAAAATCCTTAAATCTCTTTTTCTTTTCATTTAATTAACTCAAAACAAACTCCCTTGCTCTCTTTACAAAACTAACCCTAAAAGCCCTTCAACCTGCAAAACCAACCCTGAAAGCCTGAGAATCACAAAAACAACCCAACTTCAGTAAATTGTAGAAACGGCCCTGAAACCCTAATTAATTACAAAACTTACCCCGAAGGCAAAATTACTAAAATGCCCCTAAAGGCTCAAACTGCCCTAACGGTCCAACCGAACAACTGGATAAACAATCGAACATACCTAGGGAACCGAAATGGAAAATTGGTCAGTTACAGCTTTGTCGACTTCCATTCCAATATTTGAAATTTTGTGCCCTAGCAATATCCCTTTTGTTACCATAAAATGGCATTTTTCCTAATTTAATACTAGGTTTGTCTCCTCACATCACTTCAGCACTCTACTGAGGCTACTCAAGCATGCGTCAAATGTTCTTCCAAATACCATGAAATCATCCATAAAGACGTCCATGCTCTGCTCTGTCATGTCAGAAAAAATTGCTAACATGCATCGTTGGAATGTTGCTGGCGCATTACATAACCCAAACGGCATTCTCCTAAACGCAAATATTCCAAATGGGCAAGTAAAATGTGGTCTTTTCTTGATCTGCTCGGTCTATAGTAATCTGATTGTATCCAGAGAAACCATCCAGAAAATAGTAGTACTCTTGTCCAGCTAGTCTATCCAACATTTGATTTATAAATGGCAAAAGAAAATGATCCTTCTTCGTGGCTTTGTTTAACTTTCTATAGTCCATACAAATTCTCCAGCAAGTCACAGTTCTAGTGGGTATCAATTCATTCTTTTCATTAGTGATCACTGTCATACCTCATTTCTTAGGCACACATTGAACTGGACTAACCCATCTGCGGTCTGAGATTGGGTATATTATTCCCGCATTTAGCCATTTGATTATCTCTTTCTTAACTACTTCCTTCATTACAAGATTCAGCCTCCTTTGCGGTTCTATGGATCTAAAACTGTCATCTTCTAAGTTGATCTTGTGCATGCAAAAAGAAAGGCTGATCCCTTTAAGATCTGCTAAGGTCCATCCTATTGCCTTTTTATGCTGCTTTAGCAAGGTTAATAACAAATCTCCCTTTCTTGCATCAAGCTTGGCCGAAATGATAATAGGCAATGTTTCTCGATCTCCTAAATATGCATATTTCAAATGCTCTGGCAAAATCTTTAATTCAAGATCTGGTGGTTATACAATTGATGGCTTAGTAGATAAAATTTTTCTGTCTTCAAGGTTAAGAGGGCCAAAATGCATACTTGCCAAAGTCTCTCTGTCATCAAATTCCTATCCTGTTAGTTCTTATTTTGCTAATAGTTCATTCTACTCATCCAGTATTTAGTCTTGCTCTCGCAACTTTGTTTCACGTATCTGCTCAATTTCTGCATCTAACACATTAATGATTGAACACTCTTCTATACTTGCAGGTTGCCTCATAGAATTATAAATACTAAACTAAATTCTTGATCATCCATACGAATAGTTATTATTCCATTATGAATAACAACCAATGTTTTCCCAGTTTTCAGGAATGGTCTACCTAAAATGATTAGAACTTCTTTATCTGCCTCGTATTCCAATATAATCAAATTAGCTGGGAATACAAATTTATTTACTTGCACCAAAACATCTTCAATTTTTCCTTCTGGTGTTGTCATAGATCTATCAGCTAACTGAATTTTTACTTCAGTTGGTTTTGCTTCTCCTATTCTAAAACGCATGTATATTGACAATGGCATCAAATTTATACTTGATCCTAAATCGCATAACGCTCAACCTAATTGCTGGCCTCCAATCAATATTGGTATGGTGAATGCTCCGGGATCTTGCTCTTTCACAGGAAGTTTGTACTTAATTATAGCACTGCATTCAGCATTCAGTGATACCAACTATAGCTATTCAAAAATATCTTTTTCCAGCAATGCCTCTTTCAGAAACTTCATGTAATTAGGCATCAATTTCAAAGCTTCCAATAATGGAATGTTTATCTGTATTTCACTCAGGATGTCTACACATTTCTCGTACTGCTTCACATTTTGTCTCCTTTTCTTAAGTCTCTAAGGGAATGGTGGAGGAAGTGGTGTAAACTCAACTCCCTCACTACCTTTTCTTTTCTCATGAACTCTATTTAAACTGTCTGTAACTTCTGTCTGGTTTGTTTGTTCTATCACTGAGATGTTGTTCACTCTAGAAGGTGTTATATCTGCAATTGCTTCTTCGTAAGGCACATTTTCTTTTTCTTCACTATCCATCCTTGTGGATTCCTATAGGTTATCCTCCCTTTCAGTGGTTTTGCTTTCACAACTTTCAACAAGTTCAATAAACTTAACTTACTCCTTTCCTTCCCTTCTGTGGACTTCAGTATCAGCTGGCAATGTTCCTACTAGTCTTTGTTTCAACTCATTGCCCAACTGTCCCATTTGAATTTCTAGATTCCTCATTGCTGCTTGCTATCCTTGGAGAACTGTTTCTGTTTTACTCATAAAGTCTCTCATCATTTTCTCCATTGAATTTCCAGGTGGATGTTGTTGCATTCCTCCTTTTTTATGTTGATTATTATGATAAGCATTGTGCCTTGGTTATACTATATAGGTGGCGCATTAAATCCTGGTTGAGCTCCTCATATCCTTGGTTGTATATAACCTTGAGTACTAGGATTTGCTACATTATTTTGATTAATCCACAAAAAATTTGGATGATATTTTGTTCCTACATTGTAAGTATTCGAGTATGGATTGAACTGTCGAGTCCCTTGCACATTTCCTGCATAACACACTAATGATGTGTTGTGTTGGCAAAACTCATATGTATGCGCATCCCCGCATACTACACATGTTTCCATCATTGTCTGTCCCACTGCTGTTGCATTCTGTAACAGACTAACATTTTGCACTGGGGCAACTTCCTGACTTGGACTCTGCATGTTTTGCAACAAACTTGTCACAGCCGTTATTTGTGCACTCAATGCACTTGCTTCATTCACTTCAAGTCGTCCAACTGCACTATTTCTTGATCTTCTGACATTTCTCCATTGACAGTTGTTCTGTGCTATATTTTCTATTATCTCACGTGCCTGATTATAGGTTTTTTTCAATAAGACACCATTCGCTGAAGCATCTAGGATCAATTGTGAATTCTGATCCAGTCCATAATAAAAATGCTCTATCTGCAAACAGTAAGGTATACTATGGTGCAGACTGCTTTTCAATAATACTTTAAAATGCTCACATGCTTCTGCGATAGATTCATCATCTCTTTGCTAAAACTCCATAATTTTGTTTCTAATCTTTATGTTCCTAGTCGGAGGAAAAAATTTCAATAAAAACTTCTCTGCCACACTATTCCATGTTGTCAGATCTTCATCCTCTAGACTATCTAACCATGCTTTCGCATTATCTCGCAGAGAAAACTCAAAAGGTTTTAACGTTAAGTCATCATACATCACATCTGGAATCTTAAATGAGTCACACACACTCATAAATGCTCGTAAATGCTGATGCAGATCTTCTATTGCTAATCCTTGAAATTGACCTATATTTTGCAACATCGAAAACATAATTGGTTTAGGCTCAAATGATCTTGCTGCAATCTCTGGCCTAATGGTTCATCTTTGTAAATCAGCTACATTTGGCGTAGCATAGTTTCGTAAGGTTCTGTTCTGGCCTTATGTTGCTCGTGATGTTCTTGCTCTTGTCTAGCAGCCATTCTTCTATTTTCTCTAATCCTTCTATCCAATGTTCTTTCTAATTCGTGATCGATTTGGATATCGATTGTTCTCCTGTCCATATACAAGAATGTTCCTGCAAAATAAACTAGATTAGTTGATTAGCATCAACGTTTGCACTCTATTCTCAAACTAATTCTGAAAATGAAAATTAAACAGACACAAATCCTCAGCAACGAGGGCCAAAAAATTGTCCGGTTTCAAAAAACACGACCGAATTTCACTCAAGATAAGCTATAGCAATTATTCAACTCAAAATGTAAAAGTTATTGAGCAAATATGTGCAAGTGTACACAGTCATTGTTGTAGTAAGTTTTACTCTCTCAAAGGTCATCTCCTTAGGGTTTTGGTGTTAATTTTCAACTTCTTTCGATTAAGAATATGTGAGGGTGAAATAATGTTGTGAAGTAATTAACTAATGAATTTTCTAAAGCAAAGGATGATATCAAATGCTTCAGCAATACTGCAATAAAAGTAAAGTAACGTAAATGAACTAAAACGGAATAAGTAGTCAAGTTCAAGTATCGGAATGAATTAGGCGTTTTCAGAGGAAATTGCTTCAGCATTAAGTTTTACTGGTAAGAAGTAAATTCCTGATTTACTCTTACTCTACTCTCTCTCGAGGTTACAACATTCAATTATAAACAGATCTCTAAATTGCAAGAAACTTAAACAAACCTAATGTGATCCTATGCAAGTCCACTCTATCGCATTCCTCTCGGAATCGAAATAAAGTAAGTACGAATGGTTGATCAGACGAAACATACTTGGAATTAACACAGCATGGATACATAATTCAACATCTTCCTACTCAATGCAGCTGCAATTTTGTTCCTACTTACCTAATCCTTCCGATTAGAAATTTAGCTACTCATATTAACAATCAAAACAACAGCAAATTCAAAAATAGAGTAATCGGTCGTCGTATAAACTCGCAGAAATGCTGAATCAATTCGCAAAGGTTCAATAAATGCAAGTTCAAGTAAACAGAGATTAGAAATCATAGAGAAGAGAAAGCTTGTTGCGATCTTCGAATCGATGATTGCTTCAGAACTGAATCCTCTGCCTTGCTTCACAGTGCCTCAAATCAACAAAAACTCATAATCCGAACTGAATTGGTAAAGAACTCCAAAGTAGCTTGAACACACTTACAAGAAATAAAATGACTACGCTAGAATTTGAAAAGGCTGGAAAGTAAAAATACTTTCAAAATGAAAATTCAAAAGATCGAAAAAATGAGAAAAAGCTGCTAAGTTCAAATGCGCTCCAGCTTAAATACTCGTCCCACTTGCTCCTGCCTAAATGATCAACGGCTGAGAATGAGATGCTCCAACATTGTAATCATCGTCCTTCATAGATGTACAGCACGTGCCCTTTCTAGAATAGTCACGACATTTTCGTTTTCTTCAATTTAGCTTCCAGATAATGCTTCAGCTTAACAGCACTTTGCAGACTTGAATGTTATAGAAATTTAATGTAATTAGAATTTTGCATTTATCATCTTATTATTTCACACATTCATGCACCAATGCTACAAAATCCCTAGAAAACCTGTTCTACTTAGAAAATTGTAAAACTTAACAAATTGCTAACGCATTCTAAATCTCAACCACAATTTCTCTCAATTCATATTATCAAATTAGGGAATTTACTCAGAATATTCTCAATACTACAACAATTACTCTCAATACTTGAGAGTTATCAAGTAGAAAGAAAATAGAGACGAGGGCTCTACTAAGTATTCTCATCATATGTCCCGAAAGGGATATGCCAAACTCGGCCATGAACGAGCTATCGATATTAAAACAAATCCCCCAGCTCGTTCAACACAATTGGTAGAAGCTCGGAAGTGAACCAGAAACTCAAGTAGTGGCCAATCGAATTGTAAGTTATTGGTACATTTGGTGTTATTACTTTAATTTCATATATTTGTGTGTTAATCAAACATATTTTCCTATAGGATGAGTATCAAAGTCAACATATCGGTCAAGATATTTTGACTGATGCATTGGAAATGCTTGAACATCTAGGGCGTGTTAGGGGGTAGATCAATTTATACCTTGACCTGCATTCCAAATGCTAATATAAATGTACAGTAATTAACTTAGAGCATAACCTATTGCTAAGTGTGACTTAGAATCACTTACGCGGAGGCATACACGGTCAGAATGCAGTAAGTGATAAGTATTTATATTTTATCGTTCTCCACGGGGATTGATGTCTATAACTAATACTATTAATGTGAGAGTTATGTGAATAGAGTAAAGAATGGGTTTGAAGTTGTTTGTGTGTTTTAATTATGAATGCTAACAGTGATTAAACATGAATGCTAACAATAAGTAAACGTGAATGCAATGAGTAGTGATAAGAAGATACTTGTAGAAGATATTAATGGTCCTGGACTAGTTATCAAGTTTCATGCTTCCCTATTCTAATAAGTACTTCTGTACTTAATGATTTATGGCAAACCAAGCTTCCGCTGTGATCCCTATACTAACTCAGGGAGACACAAGCGTTAGTAAGGTCATTCCCCATGTTTCACCTAACCTAATGTAGCATATTGGATCATCCTGCAATTCCTTCTTCCGAATTTGCTGCAGGCTACATGCGTGGGTAGCTAATCGATGCATGTATATTAAATAAAAATGCAGCAGTGTAAAACATAATAACCTACACTCTTAACATGCTTCTACAAATGAATCCTCACCAAAAACTCCTAGAACATAGCATAGCAATAAACACAAGTAGAAAGACAAAATCAGCCAATTTTATTACTACTACTAAATGTTCACAGCTATAAACTACTCCTAAGAAAAATAATAAAAAGTTGGAATTGGTACGGTTGTAAAGTCTGCAGTCCCCTTGTCATCGGCTCCCACAAACACCACCAGATGCTTTTCCTTAAGATTGGCTTTTGGCCAACCAACCAATTCACCGAACCTTGGCTTTCCTCTTGATATTTATAGAGATGAATTACTTGGTTAGCAAGTTGAGGTGAGCTGGAAATTTTTTATTAATGCAGGATCTCTTGATTTCTCCAAGGATTTCTTTGATTGACGCTCTCTTAATTTCTTGATTGATTCTCTATTTGTTTCCTTGTTGGCATGATTCTTCGAGCGCGACTTCCTTGTAAATGCGCGATTTCGCTGCGTGGATCGCCATTCGCATTGATTCGTCCTTCCCGTGTAAACGTTATGTGCATAATATTTTAGCACAATTTATTCGTATTGTACTTAAACCGCGAAACTACGCTTGTGATGCTAAATTATGAATGCATGCAACTTCCATTGGTTTTTACTTGTATTTTACTATTATCGCCCATTTATTTCCTTTAATCCTCAAAATAATACAAACTATAATAGCCTAAAATGTGCTCTATTTGAGAGCTATCAAACCCCTAAACTTAAATCGCGACCTCCTTTTGAGCTTAACCAAGCAGTTCTTATCACATTAATAATCTTAGCATAAAACTTCTTTCTCTTTTCAGTTTTCAAACTTTCTCAAAAATTCAGGTTTTGCCTTAAAATCCTCCCTACCATGATTTACAGATTGCTCCTCAGTGGAATTATTTCTCATTACCCAATCTATTGTACACAATTACTTCTACAACTAAGTTTGCCCAACATATTCTGTCAGGACTTTTATCTAGGCTCTTATATCCTCAAAGGATTTCTCTATGCTTTTCGCATTCCTCTTAGGTTGCACTCATATCTACAATTCCATAGTTCTCAGGATGCCTTGTTTGAGCATAAAACATTTAACATAAGCGAAGGAATTTCAAGCTTGCGCTAGTTGTAGATAGCGGAATACTTAAGGAGTCCTAAGACTTATTCCCTCTTCTTGTCTTTTATTTTGCCCAGAATACGCTGCTCTTTATTTTATAATTTTCTTTTTCTCAGCTCCTCGGGAATCCCCTACCCCAAAACTTAAAGGCTTCATTGTCCTCAATGTAGGTAAGACTTAGTTCCCCCAAAATCAGCTATTTCTGTGATTGCGATACTCTATCTTAAGCTCTAAGACTTCTTGTGAATTTTGGTTCTTTCCGTCAATCATGATAGGGACTATTGTAATGCTAGGTTTGGATTCTTTTAATTGAAAGGGAGTTCCCTACTAAAACTTGGATTTGCGATACTAATGCTAACTTATTCTATCAAAGGGAAATTGTTGATTCTTATAAAATTAATAAGGAAATAGAACAAATTGCATCCTAAAGCATGATGCTGTAAAATTTAAATTGTGACTACGAATGAAATGCATGCTGAAGGAAAAAAATGCTAAGTAAATAAGAGAGCGGGACTTCCATCTAAGTGTTTGCATTGTGGCTACGACTTTTCGGTGCGGTATAATTAATCGAACAAGTAATTCTAAGTGTGAAACTCAGTTCTATGCTTCGAATCACATTAATATGCAAGTATACTCAGTCGAGCTCGCAGCAAGTGATAAGTATTTATATTTATCGTTCTCTACAGGGATTGAGGTTAGATTAAGTACTTCTATCTTCAGAGTTATGTAAAATAAAACAAGAATGATTTTGAAGTTGGTTTTGTGGTTGATGCCGACGGTAAGTAAATATGAATGCTAATGCAAGTTAGACTTAAATATGAATGCAATAAGTAGTGCTAAGAAAACAGTTGCAAAAGATGCTAACATTGCGAAACTAGTTATCAAGTTTCACGCTTCTCTAATCTAAAAAGTAACTTCTGAACTTAATGATTTATGGCAGATCCAGCTTCCGCTTCAATCTCCATACTAACTCAGGGTGACGCAAGCGTTAGTAAGGTTATCCCTAACACTTCGAATGGTAAAAAGACTTTCACCCAATCCTAACGTAGCATACTGGATCATCCTGCAGTTTCTTCTTTCGAACTCACCGCAGAGTACTTGAGTGGGTAGCTAATCGACGACATATGCATATTAATTAAAAATGCAGCAGTGTAAAACATGATAACCTACACTCCTAACATGCTTCTACAAATAAATCCTCATCAACAACTCCTGTAACGCAGCATAGCAATAAACACAAGTAGAAAGTTAAAATCAGCAAATTTATTACTACTACTAAATGTTCACAACTATAGACTATCCTAAGAAAAACAATAAAAAGTTGGAATTGGTGCGATTGTAAAGTGTGTAGTCTCCTTGTCATCAACTTCCACCAGCACCATCGGCTACTTCTCTGGAAGATTGGCTTTCGACCAACCAACCAGCTCACAGAACTTCTGCTTCCCTCTTGCTATTTATAGAGATGAATTACTTAGTCAGCAAGCTTAGGTGAGCTGTAAAATCTTCATTATTGCAGGATCTCTTGATTTCCGTCGAGATTTATTTGATTGACGCCAACTTATTTGCTTTATTATATCTTCATTTGTTTCCTTTTTGGCATGATTAATCGAACGTGTTTGCATTATGGTTTAGCGATTCCTCGCACTACTTGTCACCATTTGCATTGAATTGTCATTCCCGTGCTTAAGCTTCACATTTCCTGCATTGCGCAGCGATTTACCACAGCTTATTCAATATTTATGCTAAAACTATGAAACTGTTTTTCTAATGTTAATTTATGAATGCATGCGACTTCTAATAGTTTTTACTCGCAATTTACATATTAAAACTCAATTATTTCTCTTAAACCTTTGAATAATGCAAAACAAAATAGTCTAAAATGTGTTCTATTTGAGAGTTATCACACCCCCCAAACTTAAATCATTATGTAAGTATCCGTAATTTTAAACTACGTTTTCCACGTCATGCTGACTCAAAAATAGTTACAAAGAAATGCAATTTTAAACTTTCAAATTCAAATTTAAGATAACTACTCCTGTCGGATTTATTTCGAAATAATAAATAAATGACAAGCCCTTGGCCAAGGTATTTCTAAAAAAGTTAACGAATAAATGAATAAATAATGGAAAAACGGCGTCCATACCACAGTTAACAAATTGTGTTTCAAGAAACAACAAGAGCCCTATTCTAGCATGCCGAACAAACAAATGATAGAAATTGTAACTATCGTAACAGACAATCCTAACGGATGCAGCAAGCTTTGCCCATGATCCCTTTAGCATCTCTCAGCTAACCGTCTCGATGATGCCCCTGATTACCTGGTAGAAAAAAAACCACAGAAAGGGTGAGTATAAAAGAATACTAAGTAAGAACTCCCCAACAGGGGTACAATGCACAAGGTAGAGTCTAACATGCTAGCAATACATATCTATTTCACTTTCACTTTTTACTTTTACTTGGTCATGGGATTCGTTACATGACTTGCTTGTGAGGCCCTTGAGACACTCACCTATTCTAGACAATATGACTGGTCATGAAGTTCATTACACAACTATCTAGCTCAAACTCAACTTTTCGCTACTAGAGTACTGACGACACCGGTCCAGGTGAGCCATCTACCTAACACTCGGCACATGTACGCATACTCTGCATGGTGCTGTAAACTAGTCAGGTGTAGGCCTACATAGACTTACCTGGTCTAGGTCGACATGCCTAAATACTCGAAAAAAGGTGTCCACTAGGTCACAGTCCTGGAGGCCCTCACCAGCAATCTGAGTCAGCCTGTTCACACCTATCGCCCCAAACTAAGACCCTCCCATAGCAGGCATACACTATGATCAGGGCCCGCCTAAAAGGGCTACAAACTAGGCATAGCTAGAGGCAGCATTTTGCATCGCATCCCCAGCTATTGGGTGTGGGATTAAATCCTTAACGACACCGACCCAATGAGAACAACATACGTTGTGTTCTCTACAACCTCTAGATGATGACAGCTAAACAGTTCCACTATAGTAGAATTTAATAGCCTAGTCCTAACAGATCACGAAACATGCTTAACAACTCAACTGGCATCCCAGCAAGATACTAACATACATGATCGTGACTAGCTATAAATCAAACATGTCATCACAACGAACATACCAAACAAGGAACAAGAGCATGCATTAAAAGAATTCACACACCAGGACCCAAAAATCCCGGCATACTGATAGGAAACATGGTTTTCAAAATTAACATTGAAAAGTAGCACTTCGGGACCCCATAATCCCAAAGCACATCATGCAAGCAAACATAGAAATTTATAAACAATATAACTGATGGGTTACGATTCCAGTGCTAATATAATATTTCGAAATTAATTCAAAGTCAACTTAAGCTAAGTGTAACTCAGAATCACTTACGCTCAAGTATACACGGTCGAGAATTGCAGCAAGTAATAAGTATATAATTTTATCGATCCCACAGAGATTGATGTCAAGAACTAACGCTATTAAGTTAGAGTCATGCATAAAAGTAAAGTATGTGTGTTTAAGTTGTTGTGGTTTGGTTGAAAGGCAATCGTGTAAATAAATAAGATGCTGAAATTAAATATGATGCAATGAGTAATTCTAGACTAACAATCCTAGAGCATTTTAAGCGCGCGGACTAGTTACAAGAGTATTGCTTCCCTAACAAATAAGTACTCCTGCACTTAATGATCTATGGCAAAATCAGCTTTCGCTATGAACTCCATACTTGGCAACAGGACACCACAAGCATTAGTGAGGTTATTCCTAACACTCTAAGTAGTGGACAGACGTTCACACAACCTAATTTAGCATACTAGGTCAACATGTGGTTCCTTCTTCCGATCTCACCACAAGGTATACGCATGGGTAGCTAAGCGAAGCATATATATAAAGATTAACATGCAGTAGTGTAAAACTCAATGACCTACGCTCCTAGCATACTTCTATTTATGAATAGTAAATATAAACTCCTATAGAGCAGCTATAGAGATAAACATCAAATAGAAGGTAAACCAGATGATTTTATTGCAACTAAGAAATGTTCAAATCAACAGAATACTCCTAATAAAACAGTAAAATGGAATTGGCACAGTCGAAAGTGTGCAGTCTCCTTATCATCGGCTCCTACGACACCACCAATTGCTTCTCTCCACGATTCATGGCGGACCGACCAGTTCAACTTCCTTCGCTCCATGTCTTAGTATTTATAGGATTGAATTACTTGGCCACCAAGTCGAGGTGAGCTGTGAAATCTTCATTAATGCAACGTTCCATGATTTCTATCAGAATTTATTTGATTGATGCCACCTTAATTACTTGATTGATTCTTGATTATTTTCTTGTTGGCGTATCTTTCCCTCGAGCTTTTTGTCCTTTTCGTGGTGTAGTTAATAAGTCCTACCATTAACATTGATTAGGCACAGTTTACTCAAGATTTATGCTAAAAAACATGAAACTACGCTGCCGATGCTCAATTATGAATGCATGCTAACTTTCTAAGTTATTTCATCGTATTTCTTCTATTAATGCTTGCTTTCTCCCTTTAATTCCAGAATAATGCTAACTAAGACATCCTAAAATATGCTCTATTTAAGAGCTATCAAACCCCCGAACTTACATCATTGCTTGTCCTCAAGTAATGCTTATCTGCCTAGTTAGCTCATTCCTAGTTATTTCAGCATTTTTACTTTTTTTCCATCTACTTTTGCAATTCTTATCGCATGTCATATTTCTAGCGAGAAAATTCCTTCTCCTTTCAGTTTTCAAACTTTCTTAAAGATTCAGGTTTAACCTTAAAATCTTCCTTACCATGACTGATAGATTGTTCCTCATCGCAAGTATTCTTTATTACTTAGTCTATTGTATCGTAATCACTTCTAGTCTAAAGTTTTCCCAACTTACTCTGCTAAGGTATTTGTTTCGGTCCTTATATCCATTGAGGATTTCAATTATGCCTTTCGCATTCCTCTTAGGTTGTACTCATATCTACTAAATCCCTTAGTTCTTAGCATTAATCGCTTGAGCATCCAGCAATTTCTCTAAGCAGAAGAATTTTAAGCTTACGCTAACGTAGACAGTGGAATACTTAAGGTTTCCTTAGGCTCATACGCCGGTCTTGACCTTCTTATTTTTCCAGAGTAGGTTGATCTTTATTTATATATATATATATATACTCTTACTTAACACTCCTCGGGCTGCCCTCACCCTTAAACTTAAATTCTTCATTGTCCTCAATGAAGGTGAGGCTTAGTTCCTCCAAACTTAGCTATTACTGCGATTGCTTTACTCTATCGTAAGTTCTAAAACTTCCTTGCAAATTTTTGGTTCTTTCTGTCATTCATGATAAGGATTATTCTAATGCTAGGCTTGAATCTAAGGGAACTTAAGAATTCTTCTAATTAAAATAATGTTTCTGCCAAATTTTGTTTTGTGATAATCATGCTCAGTCGACTTCAAAAGGAAAATTGCTGAATTTTATAAATAATACTAAAGGAATTCAAATAAATTGCGTCCTAAATGCATGATCCTATCAAAATAAAATTGCGACTACTCATGAAATGCATGCAAAAAGAAATAAAATGCAGTAAGCATAGAAAAAGAGAACGGGACTTCCATCTATTTGTTCGCATTGCCACTGCTTTTTCCTTTTCCTTTGCTATTCTCCGAATCCAACAATCGTTTTGGAAATTCCAGCCATTCGAAGTATTCTTGAAGTGCCTTTGCAGCTTTTAAAATTAACTCTTCCCTTGCATTCGCATATTCCCAGTAGTCATCCGAATTTCTGAATAGCATCTCAAATTGTTGAACCAAACTATCTATATTCATGAATGTTTTGTCATTCTCTTCTCTGTTCTTTTCTGTCATAATTTCAACTTTCCTTGGACGAATTTTTTACAATCTATCTGTTATTTTCATTCGAACACCTTGCTCCTTACACAGTTGTGTAATTGTATGCGGATAGAACATCTTCCAGCGATGAACCGAAGCCCATTGCTGGATCTACTATTCCACTATCTTTCCCAAGTTAACGCTCACTCCGCTTGAGATGGCAAAGAGCAGCAATGCTTATTCCCTGCTGACTATCTTCGCGTTTGACGAGGGCATAATCACGTTTTTTATGAATATAATCCAACTACGCAATTATGGCTTAACACAATCTACTGGGAACAACCATCAGTTTTTCTATTTGGCATTCTCTACTCCAATCGTTCTTACGCACTCCTGCAATTGTGCTTTAGTAGGTTTCTTCAATAGCTTTTGGCCTTCCTCTCCAGATTCTTCGGGTAGATAGACGACTTCGTTTAAAGCTGCCGGCCTGCAATCAATCAGTTGTCCTTCGACCCGAGAAAAGAATTTCCTTTTTATATTTAGATTTGCATAGAACTGGCGAACCCAATCCTACCTTGCGTTTATTCTTGGCATGGATATACTTGTCCATCCTAAGCTTTCTATCTTTTGAAAGTTAGCCTTTGTCATGAACTAATCCTTGTGTAAGGAAAGAATTAATCACAAAAGGAAAACTAAAATTCTCCACCTTAATTTGAACAAATTCCTTTCCAACTAAAAAAATTCGAAATTCAATACGAAAAAATTGTAAACATGGAAAACTTCCTATAAACGGTGTAAATAAATAATTAAAAATCAATATAGAAAAACTTCCTAAAATTACAAATTCAAATGACTTAAGGAAAATTAAAAAAGAAAATTGTATAAATAGAAAAACTTCCTATTGTAAAACAATAAATATTTTTGCACAAAGTCAGAAATATCAGATTTTTTCATTCCAAGAATGCTGCTGAGCAGATCTAGGCAAAACCTTTGTGCTAATTCTGTCCGGCCTGATTTATCCTTGCTTGGGCCATTTAAGAATTTTTTAGGCGAAGCCATCTTTGATCGCCTTTTCCTTCCTTTCTTCGCCATGCGCTTTGATGCGTGGGATTTCTACCAACCTAAGCGATGATAAGATGCCTAGTTCTGTGCTGAAGCTCATTTGAATTGCCCAAACGTCGCTGTCTCGATGAATCACTTCCTACGGTGTGTGTACTTCTGCGAATGAAAAAATCTCAGGTACCATCGCTGGTGGCCTGTGATCTTCAGTGCTATAATCGTTTTCCTGCTTAGTAATTGATTCTGCGTCTCTCCTTCCGGTTTGATGTAGAACCTCCTCAATTGGATCCACAGGTTCATTACCTTCCATGCCTTCTTGTTGAAGATTCTCATCTTCGTTTTTGCCTTCATCATTCGAGTTTTGCTCAGTATCATCTTTGGAACTCACTTCGTTTTTCTCCACAACACATTCTATTTTGTCAGTCTCTAGATTGGCAGGGGTGGCGAACCTTGTCCATGATTCCTCCTGTTCCTTATAACGTCACTCTTGTTCTCTGTCTATTTCTGTCACAAGCTGTGATTCCTTAGCTTTTCTTACTCTCGCGATTCTGGCCAGTAAAAAATCTTCCCATGAAAGTTCTCCCTCACCAAAAAGATCTATCGCTTTTCCTTCATTAAGTATATCGACCTCTAGATATGTCTCTATTACTCGTATACTGCTTGCTGAGCGTTCTACTATTGGACTCGTCAGAGATTGTGAATCTTCAGTGTTGGGCCATTGAGGTTCTAATATAATACCATTATCTCTCATCCATTGTATTTGTCTTAGCTACTCTTCTTCTTCTGTAATTGTGTCCTCTAGAGTCTGCACATGCATGTCCAATAGACTCCCAGGTTCATGACTCCTAGTGTCCCACGTATGTTCCATGTTGCAGCGATCTCCTTGTGGATCGAATTATTGTTGATAGATGTGGCTATGATCTTCCTAAAATTGTGACTAATAGTTCTTATTTGAATAGAATTGTATTGTGTCGATCTCCTCCGTATAGCCTTAGTGTTGGAATTCGTATATCTGTTGCGGACTATCATTATGTGTCCATTGTTGATTTGCAAAATGATTGAATGCCATTTGGCATTTGTGCCTGTGGTAATGTTTTGCTATGGGCCTCTGTTTCCCTATTGGTTATATTTCTCTGAATCTCAATTTTCCTAAAATTCAAAAATTGTAACCTTTTAGACAATAAAAACTACTTTTCCTTAAAGATATTAACTCTAAATAATCAATCCCCGACAACGCCGCCAAAAACTTGATGGGTTGCGATTTCGGTGCTAATATAATATTTCATAATTAATTCAAAGTCAACTTAAGCTAAGTGTAACTCAGAATCACTTACGCGCAAGTATACGCGGTCGGAAATTGCTGCAAGTAATAAGTATATAATTTTATCGATCCCACAGAGATTGATGTCTAGAGCTAACGATTAAGTTAGAGTCGTGCATAAAAGTAAAGTATGTGTGTTTAAGTTGTTGTGTTTTGGTTGAAATGCAATCATGTAAACAAATAAGATGCTGAAATTAAATATGATGCAATGAGTAATGCTAAACTAACA
>JBBMKA010059114.1:0-17790 GCA_037833695.1 Sechiopsis laciniata
GATTTGAAACATAAAGGAAAAATCCAACAAAAACGTGAATAGTCATCAATTATAAACAACTAGAAACGTTGACCACCAATTGATACATGACACGAACCCCATACATTTCAATGCAAAAGTTGCCAAGGTTCTAGAGAAACCGAGTCACAATGTGGAAAAACTTGTTTACTAAGCTTGCAAGTCAAACAATCAATACATACTTTCTTACTAGCTTTTATAGGAAAATTAAAATTGGAAAAAAAATAGTATTGAGAATAGCTTGTGAAAGGAGTCATAATCTAGCATGTCAATGTTGTTAAGTAATTTTAAAATAAGTATGAGCTCTAATGTATTCTTGGGTGGTTCATTGCAGGAGATAGGATACAATCTATTGATGTTAGGTCCATAGTATAAGATTCTATTAGTTAGTTTTTCCAGAATAGCAAAGTGAGTGACATCAAAGATAATTCGAGGGTTATTATTATTTTACAATTTATGGACATATAGTAGGTTAGAAGAAATGTGTGGTACACAAAATAAGTTTACAAGTACAAAAAATGTGTAGGTGGAGAAAGTATATCAGAACCATTATGAGTAATTTGCAGAGGTTGTTCATTACCAATGGTTATGCCATCTTGCCCAGTATAAGAAGAAACAACATCGAATTGTCTAAGATCGCTTGTTGGATGTGCATTAAAACTTGAGTCCAAAAGCCAGACTCTCGAGTCTTGTGATTGAGCTAAATTATAGATCAATATAATTTGAAGATGATGTAGCCATAGTAGCGTGTCTTGATGGAGGTAAACGTCCTTGAAAAGAGAAATCCATTCAATTATAGCAATCAAGTGCATTGTGCCCATGTTTCTTTCATTTATGGCAAGTGACAAAATTCAAGTAATAATTAGTATCATTGGTATGTTGTTGATGTGAGGATGTTGATGGGTTGATGTATGATGGACTGCTGAGACGGACTACGACATCAACCACCTTTATTCCTTCCTCCTCCACAGTTTGAACCATGACATCCACCTCTATTTCCATGATTATATGACACGTTCATAGCTAAAGTCATAGGATTAGATGATTCATCTTTCTTGTTTTGTAGATCTAGGGCAGTTTCAATTATTCTTGAGTATAATATGGAGCTCATCAAATAAAAGACTGATGAATATTGTTCTAAGTGAAGTTTTAAGAAAATTGCATGCAACAGTTAGACCATTAACAACATAAATTGTAAGATCATCAAGATCAATCTCAACCTCAATTACAACTAGTCGATGAACTAAATCTTTTATTCGTTGTACATAAAGGTCAATCGACTCACCCAATTTCTCGGTGATCGCCTGAAGTTCTGACTTCAATCTCACTATGTTGGCACTAGTTGATGAGGCAAAGAGCTTTTCAAGAGTTTGCCAGAGTTCTTGAGACGTTTTGCAACCGATTACAAATGATAGCACTGTGGAGGATAAAGTTGCTTTAACGAGTGTGATAATCACTTGATCCTTCTTAAACCAATTTTCAAACCTTTTTTAATCCACAATGCCTTTCTCTTTGTCTGGTTTATTAGGTTGTTTTAGGGTTCCATTGATGAAGTCGTACAATTTGTGAGCCTTCAATAGAGGAAAGATCTGAAATTTCCACATGACATAATTTGTGGAATCAAGTGGTACAAAGACCACATTGCATATATTGGTTAATAAATATATGGATGAATTTGAAAAAGGAAATCTCGTAAACATGGTGATAGCGATGAAACATATAGAAAGAAACTAAGACAAATTAGAGATGAAAATGAAGAGATAAGTGCAAAGAGGGAAATCAAATAAGGGAAATAAACTGGTCACTTGCCAGCTCTGATACCATATTGGTATACAGAGAGAGGAGAAAAGTTCAAAAGAATTGTTGTTTTTATTAAAAAGCAGATACAACCTATTTAAAAAGGAAAAACCAATGGCTATAAAGCCAATGTAAAACAGAAATAACAACTAAGCTTAATACACCAAAATGTAATACAACTTCTAATAAGAGGGGGTATTCATTCGTGAAAGGCTTCAGATGGAAGATTGAAAATGATAATAGCATAGTGATTGGTTGAGACTTCTAGATCAATCAAAAGAACAATCATTTTTTTTGGTGTGGTTCAAAGTGGGATATCAGTAAAGAAATGTTTGTAATCTCTTTTCTCTTAATATTGGATGGAATGTAGAACTCATGAAGTCTATTGTATTAGTTTAAATTGGGGAGAGAGACCATAAACCCTACATAGAGTGTATTACTGCTCAACCAAATACTAATTTTTAGGATTGAACTCATGACCATGAAGTTGAGTTAGATTACAACCAATCAACCAAGTCAACACGCCACCAACCATTTCAATTTATAAAGTCTATTTTTATCTACTATAATGCTATGACAATTATGAAGATTCTCATCAGTAAGTTCAGCATCAATGATGAGATAATCAGGAACCTTGAGTCAAGGGTTTTTACAATTAAAAGTGCTTACCATTTAGTGTGCAGTCCGAATAATAGAGATGAAGTCTCTCCCTCGAATATTATGCTTCCTCCACGTTTTAGAACAATTTTTGGAAGATTAACACTCTAAAGCCAAGTTGGGAGCTTTGAATTTACACAATAACGAAATTTCATCCAAAGCCAACATTATTCATAGAAGGGCCGACACTTCAAACTTGTGCCCAATTTATTATAACTCTAAGGAGTCCAATATCCATATTATTTGTTGGATGAAAGCATGCCTTAAAGGTGTGAAATCATTTCCCCACGTATTACTAATTTCTCTATTTCTTATAGGTCATTTATCTCTAGTGTTGATATTTGAAATTCTTTATGCTTCATTTTTACTATTGATGACTGCCCCTAAAATTCTTATAATCTTATGGGGTTGGTTAGCTTTTAGGAAGCATTGCTTCCAGGCTATGAGTGATGCTAAAAAGTCCATAGCCTTTATTGGCAAGAATCTGCCCATTGTTTTTCCTTTTATAGGTGTCAAATAGATTTCCACCCTCAGATGGGCAACTCTGAAGTTCTGTTGGTCTCTCTCGCCTCATGGCTTGTGGAAGCTGACCGTGGATGCCTTATAGACGACAACTTCGGGATCAGGCGGTGGATTTTGAGGGATGATGCTAGTTGACCTCTTTTAATTGGGCCCAAGTTTGTGCTAGTTGACCTTATCACGGTGGAAGCTGAGGCTTTATATGCCATTAATGCTATTTATATTGATTCCCAAGATTTGTTTGATCTCAATATCATTATTTATGATATGAAGGAGTTTTCCTCCTTGATTGGTAACATTTATTTCCTGCATATGTTATCCTAGAGATTGGAATGAAAATGATGATATGTTAGCTGATCCTTGGATTTTGTAGCTCTAGTTTTTGTTGGGTAAGTCCCTGTCTACGTGATGGAAAATCGTCATCTGATTTTTGGAGGAAGAATAACTGCTATTTCATAGGGTTATTTAGTGTTTTAAAAAAAATAAATTATATTATTATTTAAGTAGGTCAATAAAAAAAAATTATATTATTATTTAAATAGGTGAATTCTTCGATCTCGTCACTCCACATCCCTAAATCTCGTAGAACCCAAAATTGAAACGTTTGGTTTTTGGGTAAGAAGCGAAACGTTCCTCATTTTTTGGGGTTTTAGTTTCTATCATCGAATTTTTGGGTTTCCATCATTGGCGGCGTGAATACTAAAGTTAACTCCAAAGATCAATTGAAGCCTATTTCATTGATCAGTTTGTTCTTTCTCTTTTCTCCTCCTACATGTTTTTATCTTTCTTTTTTTTTTTTTTTTATCATTTTTTTAAAAAAATTCTTGCTGAAGCATGTCTAATATTTTATCCTTATTTCGCTAGTATGTTGAAGGTTCTGTTATTCAAGATTGTGTGGTATAATGATTTTAACTTTCCGGATATGTTTTATGTAGTGATTGTTGCTCTCTATAATACGGTGTTACGAGGTAGGATAATGTGTACTATATTTTATGAGTATTTTGAATGATAACCGTATTACGACTATCTTCTGTAATACATGTTATTAATGATGATATTTTTTTTGTAATATGTTTGTTCTAGGTATTATGATCAATATAAAGTATTTGTAATACATTTATTCATTTAACAAATGACATTATTAGATGATAGTCATAATAAGGCTATGTGTTCTAATAATAGTTGCTAGATATTGTTGTGAAAATTGTGCATTTCAAATTTTAATATTGTTGTTTTTCGTTGAATTAAAAGGCTAAGTGTTTAACACATATGGACTACTACAAAGTATTAAGGTAATATATAGAAACCCTTTGTATAAATAGATGGTAAAAAGCAATATTGTTATATTTAGTATCATGTTTAATATCATTAGGTATTGCATATGTAGTATTGTCATCATTAAACAATTGTATTGTGTATGTGATAATAGTATTGTGGAAAAGAAAACAAAAATATGTGGGGAGAACAACAAACGATTAGGAGAAGCCAATGATATTAGACTCTTATGTTAATTACTATGGTAGGGAAAAAAAAATGAAGTGATCACAATTGGGGAGGTATAATCAATAAATAATTATTTCAATACAAGCATAATATCGATATACTATAATTTTTTGTTGTGTTATAGACATCAAGTTCAGACATATCTTCGTTGAGGGTGACATGGATAACATAGCTGCCAATACAGGCACAATAATTGTACCTTTTGGATTTGTGTTCCAAGTATGTTAGTTCGAATAAGTGTATTATCATCTATTTTAATGATTTATGGTGATAAATAAGTGTAGTAAATCTGAAATTATGATAAGGAAATGGAAAACAAAGATGTCCAAGAAGTTCAATTTGAATGACATAAAACAATAGATGTTGTTTTAACGGTAAGCATTATACAATAAAATGTCTATTATATATTGGTTGTACACACTTCTCTATTATAATTTTTAACCTATGATTAGGACACGGAAAACAAAAATGCTGAAGAAGATTAAAAAGATATCCAGATTTAAAAAGATATCTAGATTCCATCTGACTTACCAAAAAATGACAGATGATGTTTCAACAATAAGTATTATACAAACAATCTGATGTTATTTAAGAATTTTTGTATAATACTATTGTAATATTTTGTAGGCTGGTAATGAAGACGCAAGGAATGAAGCATATGAGGGAAACAACATTATTAAGAATAATGTGGTTAACCACCAAAGTTGAAAAACAATAATATTATGAATGATAATTGCACTACTAATGATAGGGAAGAAGAGGTATTGTTTTTGTATTTAAAAATTATTATAACACCTTATACGATATAATATCTAACTTTATGAATAATCATGTAGGAGGGCTTGATGATTTAGAAAGCTAATGGGTGGGTTTTCAATCGACCCTTACTTGATGTCAATAACCACCGTAATTATTAATACATCTTCCTTATTCCTAACCTTAATCTAATTTAATTATTCTTTCGTGGCTTTTGCTTGTTATGCATCTTGACTTAAATTATATGCATGAGTGCATAAAGTAAAACAAACTTCTGTGTGTAAAAACAACTCATAAATCTGTGTTACAACCTACTCCTAAGAAAAGAAAATCTAAACAAAGAAAAATAATAAAAGAAAGCACGATAATGGGCTGTTGAAGAAATGATGCCGCTGTCACTTGTAGATTCTGATCTACGACAGGAACCATTGTACTAACTTGTCAGGCTTCCACTTGGTGGTGGAAACCCTAACAAACCAATACACCTTGGTCATCGATCCTTCTCATATTTATAAGTGTCTGTTGTTTCATACGGTCCAAATATGATCTTTAAAAGAAATTGCAAATTTGGTTAATTGATTTTATGGAGAATCAAAGGATCTTCCTATATTTTCGCGATTCTTGCCATAACACTGTTTGTGCTCTGAAGCACTTTTTCATGAATTCTGCTTTCAAGTGTGACGTGAATCGTTCCCAAATCCTGCACAAAAAGATATCGCATTAACAAGATTGAGTTTCTACATATTTTTGCTTAATGCGTCTAATTCGCTTTGCTCCAAGTATTAATAAATCCTAGTTTTGTTATCTAAACGCGTTATACTCTTCATGCAAAACTTTAAATGCATCTTCTTAATTCCTAATAGCAATTCTACCTAGAATTTTTGTATTTCTTCTTAAAAATGCAAGAATGCATTAGAATTTATGCCTAAATATCTCTATATTTTAGAGTTATCAAACCCCCAAACTTGAACTATTGCTATCCCGAGAAATGCTAGGCATGTAGATGGGATGTATGCGAAATACTAGGTTGCTTCATATGCTTTTTAGTGCACACTCGTGCAAGTATACGCGGTCTGCAGCAATTAATAAGTAAATTATTGATTCTCCATAGGGACTGTAATTTATCAAGGACGATGTTTAGAAAATAGAACAAAAAGTAACGAATGAGTTTGGTTGTGATTGGTTTGCTTGTATAAAGTAAAGAAAATAAAAATGTGATGTGAATAACTATTTTAGAGAATATGGCGTGGCTAGGGTACTCATGGAATGCGTTCGCAGTATTAGAAAGAAATATACGATAAGGAAAAACTATCATACTTCGCCTAAAAAATGTCTGCTTCTGCATTCACTCGCATTAAGTCCAACTTCTGTTGCAACTCAATGTAATGATAATTGGTGCAACGTATGCAGTAGTTACATGTTTATTCCTAAACTTTGATTTTAAGTATAAAAGACTTAATACTAACCTACTGAACATGCAAACTAGCCTTAGGTCATTTCCTCTTCCGATTTACAACCTATTAGCGCGTGTGGATGGCCAGTCGACACTTACTATTAAGTTAAAAACCTAGTTAACATGTTGTGGTTATTTTCTTCCTAGATCTATCTAACACATGCGTAATCTATTCCATTTTTTCCTAACTTCACCTTTAAGAAATTAGTTCATAGTGCAGAAAAGAAACACCAACATGCAACAATGATTCTTTGAAAACAAAATAAAACAGAATGATGGTGAACTCTCTCGTTTTGCCCCCTTTAAAATGGTTGCAATGGTTCCTTCTTATAATCTCCTTCTAGGTCTTCTCGAATCTTCTAGGTTTGGGTCGGTAGCCAAATTAGCGCAGTAGTATCCTACTGATTGATAGTTTCCAATCTCGTCGTGTGTTTTAAGGTATAAATCTCGTGATTTTTACAATTTGTCTCATAGATGTCTGGTTAGTCAACACTTGCTTCTTCACTTTATTCTTTTCTTGTTTGCTTGTGTGTGACTTAACATCTTTTCCAAATTGCTACTATCGCATGATTTAGCTCCACATAGTTCTCTTTGCTGACCGCATGGTTTGATCGAGTTTTTTGCTTCGCATTGATCCTTGCCATTTCACATCGCTTGATCCATCTCTCGCTCCTCATCGAATTCCTGTAAAACTACTAATTAGCATAAACCAGTCTCAAAATATGCATTTAAAGTACAATTTCAGCGTTTTAGCACTATAATGCATATTTCTTCAATTATTCCTCGAATGCATATGCATTAGCCTTTTTCACCTTTTATTCTTTATTTTCACCTTTTTCGCATTAGTTTTTTTCTATAATAATACCAAAAAATGACTCTAAAAAATCATAAATACTAGTCCCATTTGAGAGTCATAAAACCCCTAAACTTAAATCATTGCTCGTCCCGAGCATTGCTAATATATGAGTAAAAAGTTGCTACAAATAACCTGCATATCACAATGCAATGCTTTCCTTCTCTCTAAAAAAAATATCTTTCTTTTGATTACTATTGCCTTAATACGCCATCCGCTTAATTATCCTGATTCCTCTTTCACTAGAATTCTTCCTAAATTGTCTCAGTTCTTCTCCTAATTGCCCTTGGTACAACGCACATCCTATAGTTTGGAAACTTATGAATCTAGCTCAGTTTAATCAGCCCCCATGATCTCCTTGAGTCTTAAATCCCTAGAGGATGTTAGCTATGCTTTTTGCATTCCTCATCAGGTTGCACTCATAGCCACAATTTCGTAGTTCTTAGCATGATATATTTGAGCATAAAACATTCTAGCTAAGCAATGGAATGTCTTAAGCTTACGCTAATGGTGGCCAGTGGAGTACTTTGGGATGCCCACGGCTATTCGCTCTTCTGCGCCTTTCATTTTTACCCAGAATGTTTTGATCTTTATTTTTCACACTCAAAAAATCTTTTTTTTTGACATGCTACTATTTTCTCTCACCACGAGCTTGCCCTCACCCCAAACTCAAAATCTTCATTGTTCACAATGAAGGTGAGGCTTAGTTCCCCCAACTTAGTTTGTTCTAAGGTTCAATCTCCATGCTTCAAGCTTTCGAATTCTTCCCCAAGAGAGTGTGCAAATGTCCCAAGTTTAAAAAGAATTTGGCCCTAAACAACCTCGTTAGAATACTAACAATTGACAGTCTTGGGGCAGATTAAGTTTCAGCATGCTTAGGCAATGTTTTTAAAATGCACAAAATTAAAAAGCGAGAAATCAACATCACATAGGTCAAAGCAAAATATTTAAGTAGGAAATCAAATGGAAAAAATGATTACATTAATATATTGTGGGAAAAACATATAAAGTACAGAGAAAGGGAAATGTAATAAAGACAGAAACTTTCTTTATCATTCTTCCTTGTAGTCAGTGTTGTCGGAGTTAGAGTCGGTGGAAGAAACAATGTCATGGAAGTTGGGGAATCGCAGCCTTTGGATGCGCGGATCCAATGATGAAAGAGCGTCAAATATCGCACTGTCTCTTTTGCGCGCATACTCTAGATACGTATCTAGATTATTGATGAGCAGCTAGATGCAGCGCACCAACTTTTCTTCTGTGCTCTTTTGGTCATTTGGTGGGCGAGTCGAAACATGGGCATGTGTGGAAGGGCCCGTTTCTGCTACTTTTGCGGTAGAGGCTGCCTTATATTTAGCCTCTAAGCGCTGAATCGTCCTTTCTACAAGGCATGTTTCTTTTCCTATGTAAGTCAACCTTATTCTTTGATGCTTGGTAAGGCCTTCATCTTATTCTTCTCTGAATCGACGTCAGAACAGGTCCTCATGCGCTGGCATTGTTGCTTTATATCCTCCTAGATGCTCTTCCACCATCTGCGCTTTTCCTTTTCGATGCGGCCTTTCTTCCTCCTCATGAACAATAGCCACCTCAATAGGTCTAGAGGTTCTTGTGTTTGCATTTGATTTGCGCTCGCACTCCCTTTCTTGTGCAAACTCCTTCATTTGCTGCTCAAACACAACCATGTCCCGCTCTTCCACCAAAGGTGTTAAACCTTTGAAGTACCCTAAAGTTTCAAGGCTATAAATTAGTACCAACGGAGGGGATCGTTGTGGTGCAAATGTGACCGTTCTTTCTTGTCTAGGACCTCTGAAGATTCTTCTTCTTGAGCGCACTCCTCTATCCTTTTTAGTGAAGCAATGGTTCGCCTGCACTTAGGAGCGCTAGCTCGTGACTGGTCACCTTCCTGGATGGCTGGTATGGCGTTGACTGGCTTAGGATCTTGAGTGGGGTTAACCTCACCTTTTCATTCTCTTTCTATGTTTCACCATCTTTGATAGTTTATTGCGAGTCTTCGCACAGTGGTGAGTAATTTAGTTTTTAGTAAGGGAGAAAAGAGGTTAAAGGTTTTATGGCTATGGTTGGATGAAGGGAGAAATTATGGTGAACGATCTTTTAAATAGCAAAGCGAGGAGACAAGATATCCAAAGCAGTCAATGCATCAGTTGAGGTTTCGATTCAGGTGGCTTTGCATGTATTGTTAACCATTGGATTAGCAAATCCTTCATCTGGCTGCTCGGTATTTGGCCGTAATAAATGCATTGATATGATTATATTCTATTTTCCTGCATCGTATCTTATTGGATTTCGACCTTCTCAAGTAACCATAAGTAGAAACCAAACAACTTAAACTAAATAACTAAAATAAAAAATTGAATTGAAAATTTAAAATAAAAATTTTAACTACTAATCATACTTCTTGAGTAAGCTGATAGAAAAAATTATAACTTAGCATGCTTGGAGCACCAAAATAAATGTACCAATACGCATTGGCTCTAGACGCATGCTCGCGTGCTCATTCTTCGGTTAAAGATAATAAAGATATCTGCACTGAATATCCTCATTCTAGTAATCCTTCAATCTTTGTCCATTAATAGCGAACTCATTCCTATTTGCTTCGTTCTTTATCTAGATTACTCCACATGATTTAACCCGTGTAATGCGGAATGGTCTAGACCACTTTAATATGAGCTTCCCTAGAAACAAATGAAGTTGTGAGTTAAATAAAAGTACCTGCTGACCTACCTCAAATGTTTTCTAGATTAGTCTGCGGTCATGCCATTTTTTTGTCTTTTCTTTGTATAACTTCGCATTCTCATATGCAAAGTGCCTATGCTCTTCCAAGTCGAGCAGTTGCATCATTCTGGAAAAACTGGCTTTCTGAAGATCGAGGTTTAACTTTTTCAGCGCCCAGAAAGCTTTATGTTCCAATTCTACTGGTAAATGACCCGACTTTCCATACACAATCCTATACGATGACATATTCAGTGGAGTCTTGAATACGGTACGATAAGCCCAAAGCGAATCGTCTAGTCGTAAAAACTAGTCTTTTCTATTAGGTCCAACAACTTTTTCGAGAATACTTTTGATTTTGCGATTGGAGATTTCTGCTTGGACATTGGTTTCCGGATGATAAAGTGTTGCAATGTGATGCTTGATATCATACTTTTGTAGCACATGAGCCATTGCTTTGTTTATGAAGTGTGTTCCCTCATAACTAATCAGTGCTCGCGGTGTTCCAAACCTAGTGAAAATATATTTTTGGAGAAATCTGATGACCGTTTTAGCATTATTGAAAGGTGTGACAATCGCTTCTATCCATTTGGAGACATAATCAACCTCAACCAAAATGTCCAAGTTCCTGTGCGAAGGAAGAAATGGTCTCATGAAGTCGATTCCCCAAACATCGAATAATTCAATTTCCAGAATCAAGTTTAAAGGTATTTCAACCCTTTTCCCTATATTTCCTTTTCTTTGACATTTATCGCACGTTTTCGTATAATGATGCGCATCCTTAAATATGTAGGCAAAAATTAGCCTGACTGAAAGATTTTTGCCACAGTGCATATTCCTCCAAAGTGTCCTCCGTACGGCGATATGTGGCAAGCTTCTAATATTGCATTAATTTCTTTTTCCTTGACGCATCATCGAATCATCCCATCCATATATTGTCTGTACAAAAATGGTTCATCCCAAAAATAAAATCTTGCTTTGTGAAAGAATCGTTTAGCATGATGTCTTGATAAGTCTGTTAGGATGACGTGGCTTGCTAAATAGTTTGCAATATCGGCAAACCAAGGGTTATCATGCTTTTCGACAACAACAACCATGAATAACTGCTCATCCGGGAAGCCTTTAGATATATGGATCATTGTCGCATCAGTTTATTTATTCTCCAGTCTAGATAGATGATCTGCGACAACATTGTCACAACCTTTTTTATCTTTTATCTCAACGTTAAATTTCTGAAGGAGTAAAATCCATCTGGTCAACTGTGGTTTAGCGTTTGCTTTACTCATAAGATACTTAATTGGTGCATGGTCAGTAAAGACGAACCTTTGATCCCACTAAGTAAGAACAAAATTTTTCAAGCGTGTGGATCACAGCCAATAGCTCATTCTCAGTAGTTGTAATAACCTCATTTCTTTTATGGATTTTAACTAGAGTTAGGTTATTGATGGCCTTTTTGTAATAAATTTGATGTTGAAGGGCATTTTGGTCATTTCAAGAGGAGATATTTAAGCTGGTTTTTAGAACCAAAATCCCTAGATCAAGGTTACTGTTCACCCATCTTCTTCCTTGGTTCCTTGCATTTTCGATTAGCGGCGCCACCGTTGGTTTTCGTTCACCAGAGTTTGTGGCAGCGTCGTTGTCGTTTGGGTTGGATGTGCATGGAGCTCGCATAATGCAAGTTTGGGGGTGTGATAACTCTCAAGAATTGAGAGTTAAGTAGCTTAGAACAGTATACTTTCTTGAGAACTTTGCTATATTTTAATTTAATTCTACATTCATTTTCGCTATAACAGCATGTTTAGAGCGTTAGCGAAATATCCTTTAATTTTCTGGTTAGGATATCATTATAGAGGTTGGCTGCAGCAAAAGTGCATGATTGTGTGAATTTTAAGTTGCATTTTTTAAAAACCTAATATTTCTAGTTTGATGCAGCATTCCTATGGAGCGAAATGAAGCTGGCGATAGAAACCCCGCTATAGCGAAGGCATTTTTCACGGAGGTTGGTGCTTGGAAAATATCTAAAGTAGAGGACGCATGTCAAACATCCAAGCCAAGTCAAAATAATCTCAGCCATCGCTTTTTAACCTCTTGGACGTAAATAGGCGACGCGGATGATGGAGCAGAGAATGTTAGAGAAAAGTAGAGGATCGTAGAGCAGAAAGTTACAGAGTTTTTCGAAGGCGCTATAAATAGCGAACCTCCTCCAACATTTCAAGGGAGTTGGAATCGAGAGATCAATTTACTCCACAATTTCTGATAAGTTTTTCTTTCTTCCATTGTTATTTTTGGCCAATCGGTCTGTTTGTCGAAGCCATTTTATCAGTCTTTTACTGCTTTTCTAGCTTAGTTAATTTCTAGTTTACGCCTTTACACTAGTTGTGCCGCTTCTTTTGTAACCGGAGACTTTAGCATCGCTGGAGTTTATTTAGAGCTCAAAGTGTTAACCAGGTTTTTTCTATCTCTTACTTGTTTTAGTGATTTCGCTTAATCGTTGTAGTGAACTCTTGCTGATTTGATTAATGAAGATGGAAGTTATTTTTGTTGTTATTTTGCATTTTCTTTATACCATAAGTAGCTAAATCATTAATCAGGAGGATATAGGCGAGTAGGGTGTTTTCCTATAGTATAGAGGTAGCGAGGAACGAAGTATATATGCATGCTAAACTAGTCTTAATTTCATTCTGTTTGATCAGCTGTTTGTATAACTGTATTTCATTTTCGAGAGAAAAAGGAATAGAGCGAACTTGCATGTCATAACATTAGGTTTTGCTAAGTTTACTTGCAATTTAAAGACACTTAGAGATAAGGTTTTACCTAGTGTTGATTGGTTGGCTTTGTTTGTTGTTAGAGTTTGAGAAAACCTAACTAGTGCTTAAGAGAGCCTAGAGTTAAGGAATCAGTAGTTCGCCTTTCGTGGTAATACCTTATCGCTACTGCGAAACACCTGAAAGTCCCATTCCTTGTCAATACCTTGTCGCATAATAGTTCACAGCATCATTTTACTTTATTGTTATAGCATTTGGCATTTATAGTTATTTCAACAAACAAAGTTGTCCCACATTGCTAAGATAAGAAAAAGATCTTGTGTATATAAGGAGGGGACAACACCTCCATTGATATGAGACCTTTTGGGAGATGCCAAAAAACAAAGCCATGAGGGGTGATTCCTAAAGTGGACAATATCATATCAATGTGGAGGTTTGTGGTTGTTTGCTGTCCCTAACAAGTGGTATTAGAGCTTGGCTCTTGACTTAGTGATGTGGGTGAAGACTTCTGATGTAGATCAAAGGAAGGGTGAGCCTCTTATGACTCGGTGTACTTTTTAGATTCGAAGGGTTTGAAGTGTACTTTGTTTGAGGGGAGGATTGTTAAGCAAACAAAGTTGTCCCACATCGCTAAGATAAAAGAAAGATCTTGTGTATACAAGAAGGAGACAACACCTCCATTGATATGAGGCATTTTGGGAGATGCCAAAAAATAAAGCCATGAGGAGTGATTCTTAAAGTAGACAATATCATATCAATGTGATTATTATCCAATAACGATTTCTTTTGATTTTTCAAAAATTATTGACCATTTTTCTTTCTCTTTTGTTTTTTTCGATTGGTTTGAAGTTTACCTTTTGTATGGGCCTTGGTTAAATTGTCATAACTACCTAAGCTATTTATTTTAGATTTTTTTTTTTATCTAAATTTTTTTTTAAGGAAATGTCCCTAAATAATGAAAATAAAAAAATTCTATGGATATCAAAATCTTAGAGAAAAAAAAAAAAATCAAATATAGCAAAAACTAAATAAAATATAGCAAAAATTGGGAATAGACATTTTACTTTATTGACTAAGTTACAAATTGTCATGTCATTATTTCAAAATTAATGGTGAAATTAAGTTAGGTTTTGGACCGATTGTAAATGAATATTCTCCAAAAATTAATTAGATTAAAAGTTGGTTTATTTAGAATTTAAGTCAAAATTAAATTAAACCCAAATCCAATTAGTAAGCTCAAATAAACAAATCAAAATCCAAACACTGGCAAAGTGGGCCATACTAACACTGTTATCATAACGAGACGCCTAACTTTATCCATATACTGAAGACTTAATTAAGTTGTTAGCTTGAATAAAAATCCATTACTATGTTCACTAATCTGATATTTTGTTATTTAATGAATAATTATGTTTGCACTTTAAAAATCAGATAGATACCCTCCTTAAGCTTAGGTGATTAGAGGGCATTTTTCACTTAAATTCTTGTATTTAAACCTCTGTGATCCTCTATTTTGTTTCTGCTATGTTTAAAATGATTTTTTCTTCGTCTCATCCTCGATTGAATTTATCTTTAAAAATTAGGATCATTACAAATGTATACCAGTAGACTCCCTTTATGAAAATTGGACTCAACTATGCACAGTCATGAATAGAGAGATATATGTTATTTGTCTGTTATAAAATTTTCGAAGTTTGGATATATCCTCAAACATTTGAATGACAAGTTGGGTTAATATAATATATGGGGTAAAATATTATTTTTATCTCTAAATTTTTAAAAGTTCAATTTTAATTTCCAAAACTTTTAGATTTATTCTGTTTGTCCTTGAACTTTCAAAAGTTCTACTTTAGTCCTTATATTAAAAAAAAAAAAATTTAAAATTAGTTCTTATGGTAAATCTGGAATTAATATTAATCAAACAATTTTTTTTCTAAGGACCAATTTTAAGATTTTTTTTTTTTTTTTTTTTTTAAATTCTGAACCGAAATGGAACAAACCTCAATATTTAGAGACTACAATTAGATTTTTGAAAGTTCAGAGACTAAAACGGAACAAATCTCAAAGATCATTGACTAAAATTAGACCTTTGAAAATTTAGGGACCAAAATATAATAAAATTCAAAGTTCAGGTATCAAAATGGTATTTAACCCTAATATATACGACCACTTTGAGTGAGGGTAGTAAATTGTGATAAAAGTTAGGTACAATTTATTTACCTTGTATTTATTATAAGTTTGTGTAGAGTTGAAAATAAGTGAAAATACACCAGATTGCTTAATCCATACTAATAGCACCCGGAAGGGGGTTATGAAGCAATGAGTAGCTTACAGTACAAGATACAACATATACAAAAGGTTTTTAAGGAAGCCTTAAAAGGTATTATCCTCAAATCTAATAGAGGTCTCAATTAGATACAGGGTACAAGTGTAAATACATGAAAGCCCTTAAATTTAAGGGCTTGAATCTTCATTAACAATATGGATGCTCAAACTTGAAGAGCCCCGATGAGTGGTGTTAGATCCAGTGGTTGTAGTATCATTAGTAAAAGTGACCAAATCATCAAAATTCCAGTCAGTTAAGTATCTTGGCTTTGAAGGTACAGAAGCCACTTCAATGTCTCCACACAGCATTGCCACAACACGAGACGTCGATGGGCGGCGAACTGAGGATGTTTGAGTGCACATAAGCCTACTCTGATCACTTTCTTTACTTCTTCTTCATTGAACGTGGACAAATCAGAATCTAGCAACTTGGTTTCGCAATTGTTTTCATAGAGGTACCAAGCCTGGATAACAAAATTTAAATATATCTCATTTATATTGGAAAGGCACAAAGAAATTACTAAATAATGTTGTTCTCATAAAAGAAAAAGTTAGTTGAATTTTCATGGTGTTTGAGTGTAATTCATATGGATCTGTGGTTGAGTCAGGGCTATGCTCAAGTATAATACAAAAAGATGTATTCAATGTGGGATGCATTATGTGGTACTTTGTTCAAGGGGAAGATTGTTGAGAATAGAAACAAAGTATAGTCCCACCTCGAGGGAGAACTAGAATGTAATATTCGAGGTCTTACACAAGCTTACCCAACGCACAACCCACGTAATTGTTATGATTATTTAAATGAATAGAGCCGCAACTAAAAGAGATTGAAAATTACAATAATAATGAAGAGAAAGACGACACAATGATTTTACGTGGAAAACCCCTAAACAAATTAGGGTAAAAACCACGGGCAAGTATAGAAGAACTTTATTATAAAAAAATAGGAGTTACAACTTTTTCTCTTACAAAGTACAACAAACTTACTTACAAGGAGAAACACTCTCTATTTTTATCTCACAACCTCACTCACTTTAGATGTGGGATGTCTTGGATGATTTTGAGATGGTTTGCCAACAATGGACACCCACCTATTTATAGCACTCATGAACTTGGGCTCTAAGTATCATCCAATGATCCACATTTTTACTTGGTGATCAAGTAAATCATGTAGCCATGATTTTGCCAACACTTCACTTTGGATAAGAATGTCTAGATATTTCTTGACAAGTTAAAGTTCTAGATATTTCTTTGAACTCAAGTGAAGTCTAGAATTTTCTTTGGGCCTTTAACAATTTTCCACTTGGAGATTTGATTGATCCCTCAATAAATCTCCACACCGTTCTTTCTTCCTTGCCATCTCCATGTTGCATATGTTTCTACTAGACCATTTGCGGATCGACACCAGTCAAACTTGTCAGCATTGACTGCCTTGGTCAGATAATCTGCTAGGTTTTCTTTTGTATGAATTTTCTACATATCCACTTTCCTTCTTGCACTTTCCCACGAACGAAGTAGTACTGCACTCGAATATGTTTTGACTTAGAATGGAAAGTTGGATCCTTTGCTAGATAGAAGGCACTCTGACTATCACAAAATAGAGAAATATTTTTCTGCTCATGTCTGAGTTCATCCATTAGCATTTTTAACCATACTGCCTTTTTGCTAGTTGTGTAGCCGCACGTACTCTGCTTCCGTTCTTGATGTAGCCACAACCGATTGGAATTTTGAAACCCAGCTTACAGCTCTGCTAGCAAGAGTGAACACATATCTGGTGGTGGATTTATTTTTATCAAGATCACCTGCATAATCTGAGTCAACATATCCTCTGATAATAAAGTCTGATCTTCCATAACATAATGCAACATCTATCGATCCTTTAATGTACCTAAGGATCTTTTTTACAGTATTCCAATGCTCTCGACCAGGATTCGTCATGCACCGACTAACTACTCCCACTGCATGTGCAATGTCTGGTCTGGTACAAATCATGGCAAACATTAAAGTTCCCACTACTGATGCATACGGTACTTGAGACATTTCCATCCTCTCTGCTTCACTGCTAGGGCACATACTAGAGGATCATTTGAAATTAACAGAAAGAAGGGTAGAAATTGGCTTACAGTCTTTCATGTTGAAGCGTCGCAAGATCTTCTTTAAATAGTTTCTCTGAGATAGCCAAATCTTTCTATTATTTCTGTCTCGGTGAATTTGCATCCTCAGAATCTTGTTTGCTAGTCCCAAGTCATTCATTTCAAACTCCCTAGCCAACTGAGCCTTTAATTCTTCAATACGATCTTTTTTGGGGCCTACCACCAACATGTCGTCAACATACAACAACAAGATAATGAAATCTTTTTCACCAAACCTCTTGAAATATGCACAAGGGTCTGCATTAAGTCTGTTGTATTCAAGGC
>JBBMKA010059155.1:0-17782 GCA_037833695.1 Sechiopsis laciniata
ATAGCAAAATACAAAACATTCAAATACAATATCAGGTTCCATATGCAAATCCTATGGACTCCGTGTCCAACTACATGCTGAATTAAATCAATAAACAAAACATAAAGAAGAGTGCCAGCGGCTCCCATGATCATACAGCTCCTCCTCTAGCCGTCTTGGTGTTGTCCCAAGTTACCTAGTGGAAAAACCTCAGAAAATAAGAGTGAGTACAAAGGCACTCAGTAAGAATCCCAAACCGGGGTACAGTACAAAACAACGCATCATCTAGCATCCAAGTATACAATCAAATGGTTACCAACAAAGAACCCTAGAATGAGATGTCCATTAATCTCCTGGGTCATCAGAAGTCTCTAACTACTGGCCAAGTGGTCAGTTCAGTAACTGACCCTGAACAGATATCCTCTAGGGTCTTTACCCTCTACCTAAGTGACAGCTCAACAGCTGGTCCTGTCTAGCTTTCCAAACTGGTCTTGGGACATCCGGGAGAGTGCTCGATGTCTGGCTCTAGACTCGAGAAGGAAGTGGTATACTCACGAACATTAGCCCGAGGGAGCTCTCTGCCCGGCGAGTAACGTGTGTGTGCGCACACCGTATGCTGCTGCAAACTGCGTAAATGTGGGGGTCTAGGGACATACTACGCCAGTCCAGGTACGCATGCCTAAAGACTCAGAAGCGATGTCACTGATCTACAGTAGCGCGAGACCCTCGGCGCTCGACTGTAGCAGCCTGAATACCACCGACGCCTGAAGCTAAGAATCCACCAAGGCAGGCTTACACCGTTGGCAGGGTTCTACTCTAACAGGCTATAGACTAGGCTTATGCCGGTGTGGTAGCTACTCCACACCCAGCTGCCGGAGGTATGGAATCTGTCCTCACAGCCCGACAGGTGGGGACACGTACGTTGGTCCACTCTTAGCCTCTGGATGATGACAACCTAACAGGTCTATCTAAGATTACCCAACCCTGTTTTTTAACAAGCAAACATGCTTCACAACAAGTAACCCTAGCATGGTACTACGAACTTAAAACAGGAAATCAAGCATGCTGGAAGAACAAACCTAGCATGGCACTAACATGTGAAAATAAGCATCAAACATGTTAGCAGAACAGTTCAGCAAAGAAATTCCTATCCATTAACATGTAAGTAACAGTACAACAAGTAAACAGGAATGCAATCAGAGAGGTCTCGCAAGATCCACACAACCCCGGCAAGAAATTCTTACCTGGAAACAAGTAGCAATAAACACACAAGAATAAAGTGCTCCTTGAGTTGCAGAATCAACAGATTGATAACCCTAGCAAACAAATAATAAGTACAATTAATAACACATCTAACTAAAAGGCTAAGCTACAAGAACAACGGGCTCGGGAAATGTTACCCAAAGCCAACACAAGACTCGGCAAGGCTTTAGGGTGATTCTCGGCTGGACTTGATTTGATGCAAGAAGTGCCTTCGGCTAGGTTGGAAGCTCCTCGGCTGCAATGGTGTCAATGCTTCTCAGCTAGGGTTTGGCTTTGCGGCAAGGTGGGCTCTTGGCAAACTACTCTCGGCAACAACAAGAATAAGGGTTCTTGGCTAGGTTAACAAGAACAAGAACAAGAAGATGCTTGGAAAGGTGCTTCAACAATGGAGTTGAGAGAGGTTCTCGGTTAGGGCAACAAGAACAAGAATGCTCTCTCGGCTAGGGGCAACAATAACAAGAACAATCGGCTAGGTCAATTAAGAACAAGAGTGTGGCAAAGGGGTTTCGGCAATGGAGTTCTCTCGGCAAGGTGAGAAATTAAGGATTGGTTGCCTCGGCCAATGGAGGAAGAGAGAACTGGGGTTGTTCTCGGCTAAAAAGACAAAGGGCTTGCTGCGAAGATCCGGCAAAAATGCAAGCTTGAGGAAGGAGAAGGATTGATGATGGAGATGGAGCTTTGGCTATGGTGTTTGGCAAGGAGAAGAGAAAGAAGAAAAGAGGAATCGTGAAAAGGAGAAGGAATCGCAAAGAAAATGCGTGTGGCTTCCAAAAGGTCTCGGCCAAATGAGGGGAAAGAGTAGGATTTTGACACGTGTCCCCGGCCACCCGTCTTTGAGTCCTAGCGTGGACACCTTTTTCTCTTATTTTTTCTTCTTTTAAACAAGCCTTCCAAACTCAAACCAACAGGGTTCCAGCCCTGGCGGAGTCACCTTTTTCTTCTTTTCCTCAATTAATCAACAAAGGCTCCGAACTTCTCCAACAGCTACTCCAACCCTGGAAACCTGAAAAAGAAGTAAAACTCAAACTTAGCAAATTACAGAACCGTCTTGAAACTCTGATTAATTACGAGACTACCCCTGAAGGTAAAATTATCAAAATACCCCTGGAGGCTCAAACTGCCCTAACGACCCAACCGAACAACTGAAAAAACATCAGAACATACCTGAAGAACTGGAAGGGAAAACTGGGCCGTTACAAGTAATAAGCGTAAGGGTACTTTTCTGCCCTTGACAACATAAATTAGTAAAAAGTCTAAAGTTACTTATCTGCCCTTGGCAACATAAATCAATAACAAATCTAAAAGTACTTATTCGTCCTTGGTAACACAAATTAAATTAGTAACAAGCCTAAGGATACTTATCCGCCATTGACAACATAATTCAGTAATAAGTCTAAACATACTTATCTGCCATTGACAACATAATAGCTTTAACAATAATTCCAACAAGCACACCACTTAGACTGTTGATGTCTAGTCAACTATTCATGCTTATCCACCAACACTCACATCCTCTTATCTTCAAAACATGCGTGACAATCAAGGTTTTAGTACATCACATTCCAATCATATAGAAATAATCACTTAGCATGACAATCCAATACAAAACATCACCTCTCAACCTTAAAATCTCTTCCAATGACGATAAACTAACTTAATCATCCTAATCCAGTCCAATATCAATCATCTCTTAATATCACATTCCAAATCCAATATAATCATCACTTAATATCTCGATCCAATCCAATCAACAGATAAAGCAACACATAAACTCTTAAAGTAACTTAGTCAATCAAAATTCTACAAGTATACGTATATAACAATCTAAGAAAAAAGACAACTAGTGCACGAGAAATAAACCCTCTTGGCACGTAAAATGAAGCAGTGACACGTCATTGGAAATAAGGCAAGCCCCACTCATTAGAATCGTCTCAATCATAGGAGTTCAAATGGGGCCTCCATTTGGTGAGATGACACTAAATGAGTAATAGATTTGAGAAAAAAAAAATGCTATTAGTTTTATGGATACAAAGTAGGCCGGACAAAATCTACGATACTTGATGAGTAAGATATTTTATGTGTAGTTTTTCAGTGGCGACGACCGCTTTGTGACGAGCAAAGGCGGTGTGACTGCGTTATATAGACGGTATTAAGGGTTAATAAAGGTTTTTGTCGGAAGTTTGAGATAAATTGAACATAAGAGATGAAAAAGTGCACATGAAACAAGGTGGGAACAAGGTAGTCTTACAGACTTTGTGAAATGACTTTTCTTGGGAAGGAGGAAAGAGTATCTTAATTGTTCAAAGAGAAAAACTTGTCTATACATGTATGTATAGAGTCGACCTACTTGTTGCCACGTGGCACAAGCTCTGTCACACATTTATTTAATTTTATTTTTGAAATTTTTTGACAAATATTATCATAACATAAAAGAAAAATTGAAGAATAAAATTAAAGAAATGTGAGGTGAATATTTATGTCACATGACAATAAGTAAGTTGACTCTAGACAAATTTTTCTCTCGTTGAAAAAGCAAAAGTGATGATGGTGAGAGAATGTGTTGTACCAATGGTTGCTACAAAATGAGGGTTTAATGTTTTGTATTTTATACATTTTAAATTTCTTTTCTAATTTTGAAAGAAAAGAAAATCAACTATCTATTCCTGTTTACAATAACAAAAACATTTAATTAGAGGTTGTTTGTTTTGTTAGGCAGAAATATGAGCTACTTACGTATTAAATGAATTATTTTTATTATGTTATAATTTTTTTTTCACTGGTGCATCATTCTCTAATTAATAATTAAAGGAGTAACTAATTATTTCCGTTGTGAAATCCTCATCAACCATATATGTGTGTATGTTTTTTAGAATATTGCTAAATTTAACCTATCTCAACCATGATTCGCGTAAAAAAAAACACAAATATTTAGATTAAATTCTTGACCTCTTAATTTTTCAAGGTTCTTTTAACCACTAAAACGGTGTATGAATATTTATATCATATTACAATAAGTAGGTTGACTCTAGACAAATTTTTCTCTTGTTGAAAAAGCAAAAGTGATGATGGTGAGAGAATGTGTTGTTACCAATGGTTGCTACAAAATGATGGTTTAATGTTTTGTATTTTATACATTTTAAATTTCTTTTCTAATTTTGAAAGAAAAGAAAATCAACTATCTATTCCTGTTTACAATAACAAAAACATTTAATTAGAGGTTGTTTGTTTTGTTAGGCAGAAATATGAGCTACTTACGTATTAAATGAATTATTTTTATTATGTTATAATTTTTTTTCACGGGTACATCATTCTCAAAACTAATTAATAATTAAAAGAGTAAATAACTCTTTCCGATGTGAAATCTCCATCAACCATATATATATGTGTGTGGGGTTTTTTAGAATATTGCTAAATTTAACTTATCTCAACTATGATTCGCGTAAAAAAACACAAATATTTAAGATTAAATTCTTGACCTCTTAATTTTTCAAGGTTCTTTTAACCACTAAAATGGTGTATGATGATTTATATTGTATCAAATTATATAAAGTATAAATAAGGAAAATTTTCTTGTAAATTAAATGCTCAATTTTATGAGTCATTACAGTTTCATTGGTACCAAATTATATTTTTTGAATTTTTGTTCTGCAATTTTTTCCCTTTTTAATGAAATATTTAGTATAGTAATTTGGTATCAATATTATTTGCAGGTTTCAAATATTATATATTTGGATTCTCCTGCTGGTGTTGGTTTATCTTACTCAACAAACAAGACCAATTACATTACTGGAGATCTTCAAACTTCTTATGATTCCCACATGTTTCTTCTCAGAGTAATTCATCTTTCTCTATAATTATTTTTTATTACCATATACCAATTTTCCAATTTGGTCCTATAATTTTTCAAATTTTATAAATTGGAATGGAGGCAGTGGTTTGAGGAGTTTCCAGAGTTTCTACAAAATCCATTTTTCATAGCAGGAGAGTCTTTTGCAGGCATCTATGTCCCTACACTTGCTTCTCAAATTGTCCAAGGTAATCTTTTTTTTTTTTTTTTTTCATGCACGTTCAAGTGAAATATTTTTAATTTATAATTACTTGTTTCAAATATATTATCAAGGACTTAATAAATAAAATAATTTAAACTTTTAGTCTTAACACTATTATTGATATCGAACTTCGTACGTCAAGTACCTACGGTAAATTTATATTGTTTTGGAGATGCAAAGTTCCTGCAAGATAAATGAGTCAGGAGGTCCATGCTACTACCCTAATATTTCAACGTTCAAGTTGGTCAATCGTTGAAAGGTGATGCGAGAGATAGCTTAAGTAATTGTAAATTGCTTCCCTTTCTTTAAGCTCACCATTGGATTTTATATTTTTGTTGTATTACGGTCTTGAGCTCATTATGTTGATCGTAATCGTCGCTCTTAATTTGACATTTATCAACGTTAATGATGGCTTGCCGTTTTGATTGAGATTCCTTAAAGATTAAAAATGTTGCTTTGACCCGCTCATTAAACGGGGACCATTTACGGAATCGAACATTGATATCGAGCGTCGATATTTTACTAAGGGATCGATGTCATCGCTCGCTTCATGGTGACTTGAGTGTCGATCTCTCATAGGGATCGACTATTGGGAATCATCACAACATGCAGTGGAAGTGGTGGGAGATTAAAATTTATAACATAAAATTAAATTCCAATTTTAATAGATTGATCACATTAATTTAGATGTTGTATTTTGTTGTATTCCCTAAATGATAGTTACTATTCATAAAATATAAACTTTAATTATAAAGATTTGATGTGATGAATATGACTCAACAAACATTTTTAATTAAAATGTCATACATTTGAATTTTTCACTCTATTGGTAGTCGAAATTTTTTTTAATGAAGTTTTGATGCATAGTTTTCACTAACCCGTTTATTTTCTTTTAATCTTTAAAAAGGAGATTTAAAAGGTATCCCTTATGTTCTCATATTCTTAACTCACATCATAGCTATTTAAATGAGTAGTATCTTATTATCAGCAAACAATTTTATAAATTTAAAGTGAAAGTGAGCATAGTTTAATTTAGCCTAGTTTATTGCAATTAAGTCCACGTATTTTCAAACTTAAAATAATTTTGTCCATAAATTATAGTATGCAACAATTTAATTATTTTTTATTAACCAAACTAAACTTTCATTAATCAATCAAATTTCCAAATACAATAACTCTCCCATAACCTGGAGACCAAATAACAGGAAACATAAGATAAACTCTAAATAATTAGGAAAAAGATTTTCTCTGTATTTCAATAAATAATAATACACATTAGGTGTTCTTTATATAGGGAGAATACACGAATATAAATGTTATGATAAATACAATATTGAACTATAAAATCAAACAAATGATCTTATGGGAACATTCTAGAACTAGGATCTTAACAAGCGTATTTAATATAACTTAAATATACAGAAATCACATTATATCTTCACATCAACTGCAAACGAGTGGGGAGTTCAAAGACACCGAGTTTGGATTGAAGATAGACGAATTGCGTGTGAGAAAGAGACTTTGTCAGATAGTCAGCAGGTTGATCGAGTGATGGAATGTACCGAACCTCTAACCGACCCCGTGAGATATGATCACGAATAAAATGAATATCAATCTCGATGTGCTTAGTGCGAGCATGAAAAACTGGATTAGAAGCTAATGACTCTGCACTAATATTATCACACCATAAGACAAGCTTAAATGAGAGCTGGACTCCTAACTCAGTTATTAACTGTCGAAGCCAAAGGACTTCCGCTGTGGCATGAGCGAGAGCCCGATATTCAGATTCCGTGCTGGAGCGAGCAACTGCAGTTTGCTTCTTGGAGGAACATGAGACAAGGGAGTTCTCAAGGTAGACACAATAAGCAGTAACAGACTTTTGGTCATCTAAATTTGCTCCTCAGTCAGCATAAGAGAAGGCAGATAGCGTCCAATCGTCCAAAGGTTAAAGAAACAAACCAAGGTGCTTTCTGCTGGACAGATATCTTAAGACTAGTTTCACAGCTTGCCAATGACAGTCGGTCGGACATTTGAGAAACTGGCTCAAATGATTCATAATAAAAGTAATGTCTAGTCGAGTGTTAGTGAGGTATTGTAGAGTGCCAACAGTACTTCTATACACAAACGAGTCATCTAGAGGCTGACTCACAGTCACAGACAGAGATTTGCCTGCGATAGATGGTGATGGAGCTGGTTTTGTATTAGACATACCGAGCTAGAGCAATAAGTCATCAACATACTTTGTCTGGGTGAGAAGCATGCCTGACTGTAGGTTAGAAGCTTGAATCCCTAAGAAGTAACTGAGTGGACCAAGATCCTTTGGGGCAAAATGCTGTTGGAGTGAGGAGACTAAAGTCAACATGAAACTAGGGTCATTGCTAGTAAGGATAACATCATCTACGTACACAAGGAGAAGTATTGTGACCAGACCACAGTTATAGATGAAGAGAGAGGAATCAGACTGACTATTGACAAAGCCACAAGAGAGTAGTTCGGTCTTCAGTGCACTATTCCAAGCTCGTGAGGCCTGTTTGAGACCATATAACACCTTTCTTAGTTTACAAACATAATCTGGAAACAGAAAATCGGCATATCCTGGGGTTGCGCCATATAAACATCTTCTTCAAGGATTCCATTGAGAAAGGCATTGTTAAAGTCTAGCTGCTTGATAGACCAATTCTTGGAGAGCGTAAGAGTGAGCACAATAAGAATAGTGGAGGCCTTGACCACTGAGCTAAAAGTATCAAAGTAATCGACTCCAGGATTCTGGTGAAACCCCTTAGCAACAAGGTAGGATTTATGTAGCTGGACAGACCCATTAGGATATCGCTTGATCATGTAGACCCATTTGCATCCAACAACATTTTGGGACGGCACATGCGAAACTAGGCACCATATGTCATTCTGCAGGAGGGCCTGAAATTCTTGATCTATCGCATCTTTCCATACAGGAGTTCATAGAGCATCAGCAACACGAGTGGGCTCTTTGTTAGACTAGTCGGAGACAGCAGGCTCAACAGTGGAGATCCAAACCTTGGGTTTAAAAATTCCATTTTTGGAGCAGGTAACCAACAGATGGCTAGGAGCAGTTGGAGCGTGTTGGGCAAAGGACACGTTGGTAGTCTCATTTTCACATTGTAAAGGCGAGTAAGGGACTTGGATAGACACTTGGGCAGGTGTCGAAGGAGACTGTTGCAACTGAGGTGGGATAAGAGGAGGCGACAAGGCATGAACTATGGGTGTACTAGCACCCGTAGGCACAGAAGGAGCAATAAATTCTCTTGTCGGAGCAAGGGTCTGTGATTAGGCAACAATAGAATGAGGGGCCCCACAACAGCAGGAATGGACCCAAACCACTAATGAAGTCGCAGACCAACATGTGCGTCAGGGAAGTCTTGGGTCAAAGAGAAACCTATGGCAAAAGGAAAAAGAATCTCATTAAAAGATACATGGCGAGATATAACCACTTTCCCAGATGGGGTTAGGCACTTATGTCCCTTGTGAACACAACTAGGGTCCAAGTATACACATCTCTCTATGTGCAGCTTGAATTTCTGAGAGTGATAGGGTAGAAGATATGGGTAGCATGCACACCCGAAGATCTGAAGCGCGTGATAGTTTAACTGCCTCCCAGTTATTAACTCAATTGGAGATTTGCCATCTAGAACAGGAGTGGGCATGCCGTTAATCAGGAAGGTGGCACTAAGAAAAGCTTCCCACCAAAAGGAGAGAGGCATAGAGGCATATGCAAAAAGAGTCAGCCCAATCTCGACAATATGACGATGTTTTCACTCGGTAGAACTATTTTGGAGCTGAAGTATAAGGACATGAAAACTGAGAGAGAATACCTTTCGCCACACACATTGAATGAACCCAAGATACTCACCACCGTTATCCGACTGAAAGATTTTTATCGAGGGATCATACTGAGTTTTCACCATAGCCAAAAAATGTTGAAAAGCACTTAACGTGTCATTTTTTAGTTTTAGGGGATAGATCCAAACGAACCTACAATAATCATCCAAGAAATGTACATAATATCTATATCCATCTAAGGACACAACCGGAGCTGGTCCCTAGAGGTCAGTGTGCACCAAGTCAAACATACTACATGCATGAGAATCAGATAAAGGAAACGATTGAGAGTGCATCTTTCTAAATTTACATGCTTCACAAAAACTACTTTGACCATTTATTGAAACTGGCAAATCAAACTCTTGAACTAAACATTGCAAAATTTTATATGACACATGTCCTAAACGTTGATGCCAAATAGTTTTCGAAATATAAACATTTATTGAGCTAGTAGTAGGAAAAATAGAAGCATAACAAATAAAAAGACTACTCTCTAACTTGACTAGCTGTACTGACTTATCACGTAGCAAACTGACAGCACTCCCAGGTTCAACTCGGTACAGTCCATCTTTAAGCTCCATTTTCAAAACTATGTTGTCCATACGAGGATCTTTTACAAAACAACAATTTCCATGAAACTCCAAAATAACATTATTATCTTGCAAAACCTTCGACACAGTGATCGGGTTCTTAGTAATATTTGGCACACGCAACACCTTTTCAAGATTTAATACTCCAGTATTCGTAGACAAGTAGAAAGACCAAATATGCGATATTAATAATTTCTCACCATTACCAACAGTCACATTTTCGTTACCTCCATATTCAGCAGGGTAGGCCATGTTGTTGTAGTCTGACGTGACATGGTTTGACGCCCCACTCTCCATATACCAATTTGGGTCGAAGTGTCAGGATGTGTAACAAAAGGATTGGAGTTGTGTTGAGCCTGAAAAACTTGTGGATGGACTGATCCTCCTCCCCTAGACAGAACAGATTGAGCAGATTGGTTGTTATAGGCTTGTGGAGCTCGTGATTGATATTGGCCATCATATTGTGGTACACCTCGTTGCTGGTTCGGAAGACACCTGCCACAACAAATGTTGCAGTCAAGCCTAATCGACCACAAACATAGCACATAGTATTACTATGATTCAGACTATTCCCACGACCCCGACCACATCCACGTCCACCCCTATGAGATTGTTGTCCTCTATTGCTTGGATATCAAGTTTATGGTTTGGACCATTGTGGTGTGTTGCCTCGTACATTTGCTATGTTAGCTAAGGCTGACTGATTGAACGAGGCTATTTTGGAGAAATTTTGATGCTCGATCCATTTCTCAAACATTAGGAGTTCGGTCTGTAGCTCATACCAGGTGAGGTCAGTTCATCCTTGTGCATTTGCTACTACGACATTGTACTCTTCATCAAGTCCCAACAATACTTGGGAACTTAGTGATCGAACAAGAATTGGGCCCCCGGCAAGTTCTAGATTTTCTGCATGTGACTTCATGACCTGTAAATAATTAGCCATTTTTTGTTAGCCTTTTCTGCACTGTTAGAAGGTCTGGTAGAGATAATCCTCCTCAGGTTGAGATTGTGCATCAAAGTGGTCTTCGACAACGACAAAAAATTCACGAGCAGTCTTACATCCCATCATTTGTATGGCCACATCCTGAGTCGTGGAATTATACAACTAACCTAGTAACAGTTGGTCTACAACAACCTAGACGTCATGTGCATCATATAAAGAAGGAGAAAAATTGGCCACTGCCTCATCATGCATGGAAAAAGTGGTTGCTGGAAAATTACTCACAAAAAGAAAATTAATGATATTTTGAGAAAAACCTCCAAAAACACTTTCCGAAAAGTTCACTAGGGTGGGGTCCATTTGCTGTTCACTAGGCCCCATCTGTTGTTGCTGTATGCTTGTCAGGTCGAAAACCTCCTGCACCAAACTCCACAAGGATGGGTCCCACCTAACCCGTCGCAGGACCTCCAGCGATTGAATGGCCTGCACCTCCTGCAAGAGACGTTGTCAATTCTGTGTGACCTGCGCCTCCTGTGCGGGATGCAACTCCTACTGGGCTATTGTTGCCTCCGATGACTCAACTTCTTCTGCTGGGACATTTGTCCTTGTATCAGACCTAACGATTGCGACAGACCACTTGCAGCTGTGGGTTTATTTAGACCTACGGCTGGGGGTAACAATTTAGGAGGGCATTGATCTTCTCCACTCAAATGCCGTATTAACCTATAGGCTCTTAAAATAGGCAGGACTAGGTTTTGTCATAACAAAAAATTAGATCGATCTAGCTTGATACTGGTTATTTGGTTTAGGAGCTGCGGTGGAGTGCTAAATCTAGGGTTTGCATAGGCGTTTGCCATAGTTTATGCTCTGATACCAAGATAAACTCTAAATAACTAGGGAAAAGGTTTTCTCTGTATTTCAATGAATAATATTACACAACAGGTGCCCTTTATATAGGGAGAATACATTAATATAAATATTATGATAAATACAATATTGAACTATAAAATCAAACAAATGATCCTAGGGAAACATTCTAGAATTAGGATCTTAACAAGCATATTTAATATAACTTAAATACACGAAAAAAACATTATATCTTCACAACATACCCCAGAATCAAAACTGAAGGTAAAACCCAATAACTATCATCACTACTAACATAGATGATTTTAAAAGACTTTGAGATTATGCTACATCTATATCGAAATGGAGTTATATGACCCCACCAAAATTGAAGGGAACCATTCAGAACTAATACTTCTCCCGCAACAAACACCGCCCTTTCACCAATTTAGTTTTAAACCCTTAAATTCCTAATAATTCAATTCATAACATAAAAAATCTAATCAAAATTAAATGTCAAATTTTATTAGGTAAAGACTCGGTCTTTGGAGTTTATAAACTCATTTAGTCTCTAATTAATTTAACGATCTATAATATGGCATCCTATTAAATCTTAAGTATCTCTTTATACAGACCAAATCATTACAAAACCGAAAGCAGGGACTGAATCGTTAGAAAGTAAAGTTAATGAACTTGTAACTTTTGTAGTTGGGAAATAGAAGCATCTTCTAATTATTTATTAATTGTGGATCTAGGGCTAAAAAGTGGGGCTGTACCAGTTATAAATTTCAAGGTACGTAATAAGTTTAAAGTCAAAGTTGTAGGAGAAATTTGAAATTGTGGTGGAAATTAAATATATAGAGTATGAGAAATTGAAAAACTAATAGGGTTACATGGTGGGGAATGGTGTCACGGACCAAAAGTTTGATGGCAATGCTCTTGTTCCTTTTGCACATGGAATGGCCCTCATCTCCGACGCTATGTTTCAGGTATTCATTACTATTAAACTTTCAAGAAACTTACAAGTTTAGTCAAATTCAAAAAAGTAATTATAAATGTAGTCATTTTAAAAAAATTTACCAACCATAATCATAAGTATTAACAATACATAATACTATATTAATAAGTATCTATAATACACTATTGAAACGTAATAATAATTATAGACGCAAATATTTTAAATTTTGACTACATTTATAATTATTTTATAAGAATAATTCATCTATTACAATTTTCCTAAACTTTATAGTATACTTCACGGGTTTATCTATTTTTTTTACATATTTTATTGTCCACAAAAATTTAGTTTAATTAGTTAGGGCAAGAGCTCTCGTCTATGAATTTACAAAAATAGAAGTTACACCAAATTATCTCGATTGTGAAACTAATAATGAACGAGTAAAATTGAATCCTACATTTTTGTTTATGTGGCACCTTAGGCATCACAAAAATTTATATACTTTTAATATTTTTATTTATAAAATAAAATTTTGTGGAACTTAATAGTATGCAAATCGGTAGGGAAGTCTAGTCCTAATGACTTCAAATTCTTTTAAAAATTATATACTACTTTTGTTAATTTAAATTTTTTCTATACTGATATGTTTCAGGAATGTCAATTGACAAAAATTTTATCGATGCTTCATAAATTTTCCTTTTGAAAGATACTTTAGAATTTAATTAAATTTGTCATGTACTTTCAATTAACTGTAAGTATATGGATTAAAGTGAAGTTAGTCTAGCGGTAACTGATATATATTTTTCACTACGAAGTTATACGTTTGAATCTCTTAATCTTAAAAAATGATTGATGTACTAAAAACAAACGTTAACTATCATGGAATGACCTGGTGGTCAAGAACTAAGTTTAATTCATGGTATCTACCTACCTAGAAATTAATTATCTACCCAATATAAAAAAACCCCTTAAATATAGGCCTAATGATAAATTTCTCCTCAACCTGTCTTTAAAAGTTGTCTTTATTAAATACTCTCTAAACTCTTAAAAAATATGTTTATTAAAATAGTATTATTATTATTGACTCATTTTCAATAATAAAAATTGATTTTAAGTTTATTACTTGGATCAAATTTAAAATTTGTAAAAAATTTACAAATAAAAAATCACAGTTTAAAGTGTATGGAAAAAATAAGAATAAAGAAAAAAAAGAAAGATATTTTATAGAAAATAATAACAATAAACGTAGTGATAAAAATACAATAAAAATGGAATTTGTATAATATTGCAGGAAGCTGAAGCTTCTTGTGGAGGAAATTACTATAATCCTCAAAGTGAGACCTGCTTTGACAAGCTTTTCCAAATTGACCAGGTAATTTTATTATGTATTTTTAGAAGCTGTTTGATTTGAATTATGCAGTATTTATTTTTAAATAATGATAATTGTGAAATATTTTCTTGGTTTAGATATATTTCAATAAAGCTTAATCTTTTTTTTTTAAGATCAATAAAGCTTAAACTTAATTCTTAATTTTAGTTAATATTATAATATTAGTTTTTCTTTAAAATAAAATGACTCTATATTACTTTCCCATCCATAAATTTTAGAAATATTTTTTTTGAGGAAATAATATAAATTTTAGAAATATTTTGACACAATATCTTTCTTATTATGATGAATATTGAATAATTTTCAATTAAAATTGACTCTAAATTTATGAGAATGACTAACTAAGCTTTATTAAAAATATATAAATTAAAATTAAAATATTTTAAAATACAAGACCAAAATAACGAGCTTCAAAATATAGATACCAAAATGGAATTTTTAATGTACTTATTTTCATTTCAGCCTTTGCTAATAGTTTATATTTTGGATTTATATGTTGTTGTTAATGTATATGATTTAATTAGAAGTTTAGTACTTAATAATGAAATAGGTTTTGGAAGGGTTAAACATATACGACATCTTGGAGCCATGCGTTCATGTACAAAACGTAAAGAAAAGTAGCAAGAAAAAGACCAATTTGCCCCCAAGCTTTGAAGAACTTGGGCAGACGGAGAAGCCTTTAGCCGTTAGGAAACGGATGTTCGGTCGTGCTTGGCCGTTTCGGGCACCGGTTTGTGACGGAATCGTCCCTCTTTGGTCTGAGCTGGCCTTAACTAATTCCAATTCACATGTCCCATGTGTGGTTAGTATCTTCTACTTCACTTGCTCATATCTTTTTTTATTTATCATTTTGTTAAATGTTTCGATCAATTTCGACTTATTGGACATAACAAAATAATACTATCTTGCTTACAATATTTAATGGAGTAGAAGAGTTGACGGCAACAATTAACAAAGTTTATTGGATGATTGATCAAATCAATAATTTAGGAATGTGATTGGCTAAACAAAGAAAAATGACTTTTCCATTTAATAATAATGTGGTTGCTAAAGTATTTAATCTCATACCTTGTGATATATGAGTCCTTTAAAACCCCTACTCATACAGGATATATGTGTTTTTGTACTTTAGTAGATGATTATTCTAGATTTATGTGGGTGTACCTTGTGCGAGATAAATTTAATGTTTTATCTTTCATTCCAAGATGTTTAAAGTTAGTTCAAACTCAGTTTTCGAAAACTATTAAGACCTTTCGATATGAACACATGAACTCTCTTTCACTGTTTTTTTTCTATTACTGGTAGCCACCACCAATTTTTATGTGTCGAAAGTGCTCAACAGAACTGACCTTTTGAAAGAAAACACCAACATCTGCTTAATGTTGCCAGAGCTCTATATTTCCAATCTCATTGTCCTATTTATTAATTTTGAGGAGATTATTGTCCTTACGACAACACATTTGATTAACAGAGTTCTCATGCCTCTTTTAATAAACAAAACTCTCTATTTCATTTTCCATGGTACACATCATGTTTATACAAATCTTTGCACTTTTGAATGAATTTGTTATGTGTTCACTTTATTGGCTAATCGATCAAAGTTTAATTATCGAGCTTCTCCTTGTGTCTTCATTAGATATCCCAGTGGTATGAAAGTAATATAACCTTATCAAGCAAAAGTTTTTTGTTTCTCGAGATGTTAGCTTATTTGAAGACATGTATCCCTTCAAGAGTAGTACAACTCAGACTGATTCGTTTGATCCTTTTTTTGAGAGTGTTGCCTAAGCCTTTCACCACCCTCGCCACTTGTGAATATTTTAATTCCAGATTCTTCACTATCCATCTCTTCTTGTTCTGATGATGTTGCTCCAATTACTACTCATATTGATTTCATATCAACTGGTGACACACATGTGGATCACGATCATATTTCTTCTACTAATTCGCCAAGCACAAACCTTAATAACTTTCTATTTCTTAGCTTGAAAATGTGTTTGCTGATAACAATTCTAATGATGCTTCTCAACCAGAAACTACTTTTGATTCATCTTTCCAAAACTTGGCTATTTATGCAAACAAGCTTGTGATAGTTGAGCCTAGCAATGATTATCCCGTTGTACCTTTGTCGAGCCTATTGTTACTAATCTTCATAGTAACACTTCTACTCTAGTAGCTCCATTAAAATGATCTATCCCAAAAAAATGTTTACAAGCATACCGCTGTCATATTCTACAAAGAGACCTTTGATTGTGTATTCGAGGCGAAGTCGAAAGTAAGAGAAGACTTTAATTAGTATTTTATTATTATTTAATTAGTCCTTATTTGTACTTGCCATAAATGGAATCGTCATTTATGGAAAGAAGTCCTTTATGGAATAGGAGTTTTTTACCTTAATTAGGATATCTCTAGGTGTCTTATAAATAGGAGTTATTAGGTCATTGTTAGAATATCAAAAAGTTGTCAATTGTGTTAGTTTGTAACTTTTGGCTCTACGAGAGATTCTCTCTAGAGATTTTATTATAAAGTTGGTAGATTCTATCAATTGTGGTATCAGAGCCATTCACTGATCCGGGAATGGTCACTACGAAGATGGAATCAAGAATGCAAGAATGCGAAGAGACTTCGGCCGAGATAAAGAAGCAACAACAGGAAATCATGGGGAAGCTAGAAAACATGGAGGATCGGCTAGGGCAAAAGATCGAGGAAAAATTCAAATCCATAGTGGGCGAACTTCAATCCATGATCGAGCGAACTGTGAATCAACAGGTCACCGAAACGGGATATACGGACAAAGGGAAGCGAGCAATGATCAAAATTGAAGAAAACGGCGGCGGCACGGGCGGAATCAACACAAAGGCGAACGAGGCACGAAGCGGCGACGAACAGGGGCTGGTGCGAGCGAAGTTCGTTGACGAGACGTGAGGGCAGGGCGAACCAGGATTTGTCGACGAAGAAACGCTCAAGCAGAGCCAGACGTGGGGTGTGTATGATTCGCGCGAGCGCAAAGTTATAGGTAGCGCGGGGTCGTGGAGAGCTAGGTCGAGTCGCTGAGGCGGAGCGCGAGCGCGGAGGTGCGGGTTGGGCCGGCGCGAATGACGAACGAGGAAGTGTGGGTTACGCTGGGGCGGGATGTGAGAGAGGAAGCATGGGTGGCCGAAGGGGTGCTATGAGCGGGGAGCGAATGAGAAACGAGCGCGGGGAATGAGTGGTCGAGCGGGGAAAGAATGAGGGCTGGGGGTACTTCGCTGGAGCAAAATGGAGATGAGCGAAGGGGTGTAGGGAGCAATTGGCCGAACGGGGAGCGAATGAAACCTAGAAGAGCTTCGCTGGAGCGAAATGGAGAGCGAAATTTCTGGGGAGGGCAACTCTAGAGAGGAGACGAGGTGTCGGAGGAGACGAGGGTGCGCACCGGCTTCGATAGACCATTAGCGCACGATGGTTGGAACGATCGGGGAGGTGTTGACAGGAGGATACGAAAGTTAGAGATTCCCGTGTTTAAAGGACTGTCTGAGGAAGATCCCAAAAGCTAGTTATGCCGTGTTGAGCGGTATTTTTGGATAAATCGTTTGACGGAGTCAGAGAAAATAGATGCTGCGGCTTTATGTATGGAAGGGGAAGCCCTCGAATGGTTGCAATACGAGGAAGATCAAGCCCCTATTGTCTCTTGGGACGAACTCAAGGAATTATTGTTGCACAGTTTCCAGCCGACAGCTAAAGATAACCGGTATGCGAATCTAATGAGTTTACAGCAGGTTGGAACAGTTAAGGAGTATCGGCGATTGTTTGAGAGATATGCCAGGGGAATGCGAGATATAAGCGCAAATGCCTTAGAAGGAAAATGGGAAAGTGGCCTGAAGGAGGAAATACGTAGTGAGATGCGAAAACTCCAACCTGTGGGAATTCAGGAAAAAA